>ML809164.1:120194-132426 GCA_009831015.1 Picea engelmannii
GTAGAATTCGTTTAATGCTGCAAGTGTGCTAGCAGAGATTTGGTTAAAGTGTCCCTGCTCAGACAGAAAGGGACTACAACACCTTGTCTTCTGTAGATTTCCTTTACCCCTGCAAGTGTGCTAGCCAGAGATTTGGTTAAAGTATTCCTGCTCAGAGAGAAAGGGACTACAACACCTTGTCTTCTGTATATTTCTTTACCTCTGCAAGTGTGTTATCCAGGGTTTGGATTAAGGGTTCCTACTCATAAAGGAAAGAACCAAAACATCCTATTCACTGTATAATTTTCCTGTGTTAGTCAGAAACTGGGTTAGAGATCCCTGCTCAGAAAGAAAGGAATCAAATTGCCATGTTCTCTGTAGACCTCAACCTCACAAGTGTGCTAAAACAGAAGTAAGGCCCAAGGCTCCTGCTTAGACAGAAAGGAACTAAGTGCTTCGTTTTCTGTTAGATAGAGTTAATTGTTTTCTGCATTACTGTTTCCATGAAAGAGTGTTAATACTGAGTCTCTGTTTGAGTAAGGGTCCTGTTCTCTGATTGCAAGATAGTTGTTCTTCCCCATTGCAGTGTTATTTTAAATGTAATCCAGGATTCTTAAATTGACTTTAAAGAATTGCAATAGGGGGATTTCTTTCCTGTGATTTAATTCAGAGCTTCAGTTTATTCCAGCAAGTATAGAGAGTATAATTTTCTTTACTACAACACTAAGTGCTTTTGGAATTGAGCATATATAGTGCGTGGCTATCTTTGAAACAAAAGACTTCCCTGGGTTGATAATTTATGTTTCACTTGGTTGTTTGAAATTAATTAAGCAATTATAGTGACCAACACAGACTCGAATGGAAGTGGATCTTTTGTAACAGCTTTAGCTTTCAATTTATCATACTTTTGTTCAAGTTTTGTGCATTTTAATTCGTGATCAAGTTATTGACTACTTTAGATATCAAGACTTGTTACAGGTTGATGCGTTATGATTTAAATTCTAACCATGTCTGATGTATCTCATTTTTAGTACAACAATTACTCTCTTTTAGTTTAATGAGTAAAGGTTTATCTTCTTCGTTAAATGAACTGTTCTCTACAAATCTTCGCACAGGGATTTATCTGACTGTGATGATTTGTAAATTATAAAATTGTTGTCGCTTTATGTCTTGTTTGTTCTGTCATTCATATTCAAAGAGCACTGCTGCTTCCTATTTATAAGAATCTTGTGGAAAATATGGTGCGGGTTTCCTCCCATCAAACAACTAAATCGAGTACTGTGCACAGGACAAATAGGAAGTGTTACTTCAGGTTAGTTCGTTATTTGCAATTTAATAGTTAATAAATTCAAGAATTCTCAGTAGTTGAGATAGATATATAGTTCAGTTTTATAGTATAGATTGTTATATTAATTCCTTAGCCTAGTTAGTTTTTATTTCTCTTCTTTCACAGAAAAGATATAAAAAAAATCAAAAATAAGGGTTTCACTATCATAAGGCATTTTACCAATGATTTTTGCAAATTTAGATCAAAATTTGTATTCTGTAAGTACTGTAAATATATAATTGAGATCTAATTCTGTTGATAACTGAACATTTAATTTCATAGAATTATTGTTGTATAATATTAGACAGTAAACTGTATATATATATATATATATATTTCAGATTTGTATATAGTTTGTTGTAGTTGCTTTTTTCCACTTAGATTAGTTTCTTTAGTTTAGTTTTTCTTTCGTTTTCTTAGGACTTAAATCGGCCAACAGAGCCGCTAAACCCGTCGGGGTGGATCATTCCAAATGGCTTGGGTTATTTAGACAACCTCGGACCGGATCCACTCCTCCAGTTGACGAGCGTTCAATTTCATCCGTCAACAAATGGCGCGAGAAGGAGGACCTGAAAATTACTAATGGCACGAGGTGGTCGTAAGACTCCTCCACCACCTAACCGCTCACCTATAGTGACAAGAAGTCATTCAAATGACAAAATCATCCCCCAAACAACAACCACATCAAACGATAATCTACGCATCACAGTTGAACCAGTAACCCCAAATCATACAGGTGGTGACATATAGGATATTTTCCGCCAATCTCTCTTAAGAACACATAGTTCCTTCTCCCATTTAAGACAACCAAATCGACCTTTGGACCAACTGTTAGATTTCTCTGATATCAGAGAACAACTTGGAGGCACTAACCTCACTTTAAACCCTACATATCCAATCCTCACTCCTACTGCAGGGGGATCTGGAATACCACCCTCACCACCTCCATCACCTCCTTCTTCTTCTGGGGAAGACTCTTATGATGAAGGTAGTTCCCCTTCTCATCCTTCCACACTGCCTACACCAATGGCCAATCAGAACAATCCTGCCAGACCCTGGCTCGACCAGGATGCAGTAGTCGTACCCGAGCCTCAGCATCCCTTACCCAAACATCCGAAGAAGTGGGTTCACAAGTTTGACCCTGACTCTAAACAGATCGCCGAAGATCACATTAAAAAGTTTATGTTAGCCATTAGACTCCATAATGTCGAGCATGAAGACGTAGTCTGTAGGTTCTTCCCCTATACTTTTGAGGGAAATGCCTCTACCTGGTACCTTGCCCAGCAACCCCATACCATCGTGTCTTGGGAGAAGTTTGAATCCTGCTTTCTAGAGAAGTTCGGAGACGATAAGTCCCCAGAAGTTCTAGTCATGGAGCTTTCTAGTTTAAGAATGAACCCTAAAGAGAAAATCAAAGACTTTAACCAAAGATTCTTAACACTTAAAAACTGAATCCCTACGGATTTGATGCCTGCTGAGAATCTTATCATAGCATACTATACTAAAGCCTTGCATCAAAGTATAGCCATTTGGGTAAAACGATCTAAGAAAGCCACGTTGTTAGAGGCCATTGAAGAGGCCAGCCAGATTGAAAAAGACATCCTTACTTTAAAAGACACTACTAGCAACGAAACAGAAACTAGTTCATCTTCCAAAAAGAAGATCGAAATCCTCCCTAGACCTGCTCAAAATAAAATAGAACCTGAAAGCTCAGATTTAGAAAACTTAACTAAAGTCATTCAAAAACTGTCAAATCAAGTTATAGATTTGAAAAGGACAACCGAAGAAGCTTCTTTGAGCAAAGGGCCTTACAAATCCCTGTTCAGGAAGCCTTTTCCCACCAACCGATCTAATCCAAATACTGAGGGCCTAAATCTAGAAAGTCTGCAATTCGCCCTTAAAACAATTCTAGAAGCCCGGGATAACTTGATGCCTCTTGAGATTCCTGAGGAGGTAGTTGAACAAGAGACAGTTGAAGAAGAAGAATCTTCTCTGAACATTTTTGGACACTTCTCGGATAGCATTTTTCAAGCTAATTTTGAGACAGTACATCCCTACAATACTAGGAGTAAGACAACAAACAAACCTTCTTCCGAAAACACTACGACTTTTCCCCCAAAACATTCTAAACCAGTTGAGACTAAAAAGAGTCATGTAAACCCCAACTTAGTTTATGATTTAGTTGAAGATCTGAAAAATTTAAGGGCTAACATTTCTGTTTATGAATTATTAAAATTTCCGTTTCTGCTACAAAAAATGCTACAGAACATCGCAGAGAATAGAAAAAATGGTAATTCAAGTAGTAACAAGGTTGTTCAGAACAAAGTTCCTCAGAAGACTTTCACTAAGAATAATTTTGATCCTCACGATAAAAGAAGCCTTCTTGTAAATAATGTAACAAATGTAGATAAATTAGCTTTAGAGACTGGGAGCAAAAAGCCACAAGCTTCCACCCTTAGTACTCGCAAAAATGTACCTCCATTTTTGTTAACTTTCGAAATCTTTAATAGGAACATGCACGATTATATGGTAGATTCTGGAGCGTCATCCAATGTAATTCCATGGTCTATATGTCAGAAGATTAATGTTGAAGTTGAACCATCCACTTTAAAAATCATCCAACTTGATCGAACTAGTGTTAAAGTTGTAGGCGAATTAAGGAATGTGCTTATAAGATTATCGTCTAACCCCAAAGTTCATCAAGTGATTGATATTATTGCTGTGGATATTCCATAATTTTATGGTTTGCTTCTAAGCAGAGACTAGTCAGAGTAGCTACACGCCTATTTCGCGATAGATTGGTCTCACCTATGGTTGCCTGAGAACGGAAAGCCCAACAAGATCAAGGTAAATCGTGAACGCTAGCTAAAGCTCACAGTCACAGATTTAAATGATCCCAATGAACCATTTACACCTTCTGTCGATTCACCCGAAATACAAGAGATGGATACCTTTTTTGGCAATTTCATGGCCAAAACTTCAACTATCACCAACTCAGAACAACAGTCCGATATTGTAGCATATGTGCAGCCATCATCTTCTACACAATGGTCTCATGCAATCGATAAAAATCAAATTTGTTCTCTTTACTTTGACGGATCAAAGTCCAAAGAAGGAGTTGGTGCGGGCTCCATTATTATTGATCTGGTAGGTAACAAAACCCTAATTGCATGTAGGTTAGAATTTGAATGTACTAATAACACAATAGAATATGAGGCTTTATTGCAGGGCCTCAGAAAAGCTTTAGATATGAACATTCAAAATCTGACTGTCTTTGGTGATTCGGAAATCGTGGTTAGACAGGTAAGAGATTCTATCCACTGTCTGTCTCCGCATCTTAAAAGCTACCAATCTGAGGTATGGAATTTAATGAATAAGTTTTCTGCTTTCAATATAAATTCTATTCCAAGATTGAATAATTCTGAAGCTGATCTATTAGCTAACATAGCTTCCAAACTCTTTCTTCCAGAAGGCTTGTCCCTAAATGCATTCTCCGTCGAACTGTTGCTCAGGCCATCCATTCCCGAAAACATCATGAATTGGAGAGTCTTCGACGACGATCAACAGATAATTAGCTTCCTGCATATGGAAGAAACTTTTCAAGGCGCGGTGATCGATGAATGCACTCATGATGACAATTTGCGCGATTTCATGGTAATACCAGATCCGAGAACTCTTGAATCTTCATCGAACATGGTAAATTCGATCCCTAAATCTGTAGTTAGATTAGAGAAATTTTACGATCTTCAAGATAAATTCAAAAAATTGGTCAACTGTAAAACCAACAGTTCCTCTTTATCATATGAAAAAGTAAACTTGGGAACTAATGACAATCCACAGTGCATTAATTTAGGGGTGGGGTGTTCTGAACAAGAGAAAGTTGCATTTATTAAATTGTTTAAGGAATTCAAAGATTTTTTTGCATGGACGTATGATGACCTTAAAACTTTCAACCCTAACATCATACAACACGTCATTCCTATGAAACCCCAAACCTTACCCTTTCAACAAAAGTTAAGAAAAATGCACCCTAAGCTCGAACCGACCATCAAAAAAGAATTAAATAAACTCCTGAATGCTAAGATAATTTTCCTAGTTAGGCACACACAATGGGTTTCTAACCTTGTCCCTGTCCGGAAGAAAAGTGGGGAAATCTGACTATGCGTCGATTTCTGAAACCTTAATAGAGCATCCAGTAAAGACAACTACCCTTTCCCACCCATGGAACATATCCTTCAACAGGTATCTGGCTCTGAAAGACTATCCTTATTGGATGGTTTTTCAGGGTACAAGAAAGTCCTGATGTCTCCTCCAGACCAACTTAAAACTACCTTCCGCACTCCATGGGGCACCTACGCTTACAGGAAAATGCCCTTTGCACTGATTAATGTCGGTGCCACTTTCTAAAGAGAAATGGACATCGCTTTCCAAGGCTTAATCAATCAATCCATCATAGTTTACTTAGATGATGTTACAGTATTTTCAAAAAACAAAACTGATCATCTAGATCATTTAAGAGCTATTCTACAGCGATGTCGTAAATACAGCATTTCCTTGAATCCTAAAAAATCTATCTTCGCAGTAGAACAAGGTAAACACTTAGGATTTATTCTGTCAAGAAAAGGGATGATTATCAACCAAAGGACTCAAGTCATCTCAAAACTCCCCCCTCCCTCATCCAAAAAGTCTATGCAGTCTTTCTCGGGCCAGATAAACTTTGTCAGGATATTCATCTCCAGTTTCTCCGAAATGGTGAGACCTTTACAGAATTTAATTAAGAAAGACGCACAATATCATTGGGGACCCTTAGAAAATCAAGCTTTTAATTTGATAAAAAAGGCCATAACAGACACTCCTTCTCTCATAAGCCTCGACTTTTCACAAGACTTCACGCTCTACACATTTGCTTTTGACCGCTCCTACGCTGTTGTCCTAACTCAAAAGAATGTTGAAAACAATGAAGTACCCATTGCCTTTATGAGCTCTTCTTTCAAAGGTGCGAAACTTAATTAACCAATAGTAGATCAGCAAGCCTACACTGTTTTCAAAGAAGTCAAGCACTTATGATCTTATCTTTTGAAATCTAGGACGAAAATTATTGTCCCTTACCCAGCCGCCAAAAATCTGTTGGTGCAGAAAGAATTAGGTGAAAAGAGGGTGAACTGGGTTACCTCCTTGCAGGAGTATGACATAGAAATCACCCCAGATCAAATAGTGAGAGGCCAAGGGTTATGCAAGTTAGTTGCTGACTTAGTAGTGGGACATCAAGAAGAAAACGATATGTCAAACCTAGGACAGCACAATCAAAATTCAATCTGCTATGCACAAAACTTTGTCAATCCCTGGTATAACGATATAAAATTCTGTCTTGAACATGGGTCAACCCCCCGTCACCTATATCCCACTAAAAGAAGAGCGTTAAGATTAAAATATGCCTCCTTTCATTTGATTAATGGTATTCTGTTTCATCAAAATTTTGATGGAGTACTAATGCCCTGTCTTGATAAAGATGAAGCAGAAAAAGTCTTACTAGAATTGCATGCAGGAGAAGCTGGTGGGCATTTTGGTGGTGACGCCACTGCCCATAAAGTTTTGAGAGCTGGTTATTACTGGCCCACACTTTTTAGAGACTCCCATGCCTTGTGTCACAAGTGTATTATTTGTCAAAAAGCATCCGGGCGAATACAGAAACTAGCCTTTCCTTTGCAGCCTGTTTCAGTAGACTCCCCTTTTCAGCAGTGGGGTCTTGATATTATAGGTCCAATCAATCCACCATCCTCACAACAACATAAGTTTATCATAATAGCCACAGATTACTTCACTATGTGGTCTGAAACTGCCGCATTAAGAACTGTGAATACCAATCATGTAATTGTCTTTTTAAATTCAAATATTATTACTCGTTTTGGTATCCCTGACTGTTTAGTATTCGATAACGCTTCTTATTTTATGTCTCTTGAAATGAGTGAGTTCGCTCTAGAAAAAGGAATTAAATTGAAGTATTTTTCCAGCTATTACCCTCAGGGAAATGGATTGGCAGAATCAAGAAATAAGAATCTGATTAAAATCATCAAGAGAACGGTATCTGAAAATCACAAAAACTGGCATAATGCACTGTTAAACGCAATCTGGGATGATAGGGTAACACCAAACACTGCTGTAGGTAACTCTCCCTTCTTTCTCATCTATGGCAGAGAAGCAATTCTACCACCACATATTCTTCTTCCCTCACTACAGCTATCACATAAAATACAAGAAGAAGATTGTCCCCCTTTGGAGAACCGAATTAACGCTTTAATGAAACTAGAAGAGGTAAGAGCCCAAGCTAAACGTAAGTTAGATCAGCATCAACTAGTGGTCAAAAGTTGGTTTGATTCCAACTCTGCCTCTGATAGGAACTTCGAAGTAGGTGACCTTGTCTTGAAATGGGACAAATCGCATGAGGGAAAGGGAGAGCACACGAAGTTTCAGAACTTATGGCTTGGACCATTTTTAATTGCTGAGAAATTGGGTCCCAGCTCTTTCCAATTACAGAGTCTAGAGGGACAGCCAGACACCTATCTAGTGAATGGCCAAACTCTGAAAAGATATTTTTCTTTATGACAACCCTGTGTATACTGTGTAAATATTTTTCTTTTTGCTTTTCTTTTACTGTTTTGGTTTGGATTTTTTTCTCCTTGTGCTTATCGGTTTTTGTTTTTAGAAATACACATACCTGCATTTTGAACTATTCAGACAAAGAAAACAGAAAATTCTTTCACTGAAATGACTGCTGAAAAATTGTCTAAACATCGATAATAATATACTTCCAAAATTTACAGCCATGTTGAGGAAAGATTGTTGTTTGAAAGAAGTTAATTGATTTCGATTTGTGAGTGAAGCCTGTCATGATCATCCATTATCTTCTTACGATGTCCCTTTTCCTTAAGGGAATAACTCAGAAGATGTCTCCCTGCTTTAGAAGGACAGTTTTGTAAACAAACCATCTCTGAATCTTAATAAAGGACAATTTCAAAAATTCTTTCAAGGTCTGTAAAAATATGTCTAAAATATCATAATTTTTAGCGTCACCCCACTCAATTATATATCTTTAAAAAATTAAATCATAAAAGAGCTGTGGGAAGTGCTTGTAAACTAGCCGGGATGTTGAACAGGTCTACTAGCAGCGGGTAAATGCATGCATGATGCCAAGACAACTTCGTTGGGGTACTGAACAAGCCCGCTGGCAGCGAAGCAATGTCGAGTATATGAAAATTCGTAAGTATGAAATCTCTTGACCTTAAATGTCCTTTATTTTGATCTGGAACTTCTTGGCAGGATGTGGATATCAGAGTGGGTTAAATGGCAACCTTGTTGAGGCTATGGATGCCTACTGGCAGCAGTGGATCTGTCAACAGTATTGGAGATTTTATCTTTAATATCGTGGTTCACTTGTCTTAAGACTGTTATCAGTTTTCATCCTTTAAGCACTGCTGGAATATTTGATTAATGATGATGTTTAAACAATTTTCTGGTTGTTTTTGAGTTAGAAATATTCTCATTATCATAATCTGAATTTGTTCTTTTGGCAGAGATAACTGCTTCTACCAGTGTGTCTCCATTGTTGGCAGCCATTTCGCATTTTTATCCTATCCTTATAAGCTGCCTACACAAGTGCTTTGGAACCCTTGATTCTCATCACAATATTTTGAATAAAACAACACTATTATCTTGCGCATTCGCACACCTGCCTTTGTTCTCGTTTTCATGACTACAAGCATGAAAACCTTGAGTACGAAGTCGTGTCGATGGCATCGAAATCATCAATGGATTATTATGGTTACTCTTGTTTATGTGGTCATTTCACTTCTAATTCAATAATGGTCACACAGTTGGCGAGACACCAAACCTTTACTCACTTTGCATTTTTTTTGGTTAATATGACTTCATTTTATAAGTTTGTGATTGTGATTGAGTCCTTGATACAATAGTGGTTTGGTGTTCTATTGTCTTTGATCAAATTTCTTGGAGGATTGGTTTCATGAGAACGCATTAACATAGTGATTAAACCCATGGTGCAATGGTTTCATACAACGCATAAGTTTTATGGTCAAATCTTTGGTGCTAAATTCGAAATATTGTTTTGTTTTAAATCATGCAAACACTATTATTTGTGCACCTATTTGGGTCAACTTTTCATGGTTTTCAATAGTTGTTTGATTGGCATATCATTTGCATTGCTTTTAACACACTCTAATAGTGATTTGAATCACCATAGCGCCGTCGATTGTAAATTTCAATATGAATGTTTTGCATGGGTTTGTTTCATTCCACCACCCTCGGACACTTAGGCATTAATGCCTACCTTGTATCTCGGGTTACCTCTGTTGGTTTTAGGGAAGCCTGTGAGCTTACGGTCCTGCGTATACCCTGTCCAAACCCCTGTCCGTTTACCTTTCTCACTATGTGTTCTCTCCTATGGCACTTGTAGTGCGCATAGAACCTAGTGGCATCCAAACACTCCTGCTATTTGGCAATGCTTGTGAAGACCTGGAGAATAGTGGCTGGTTAGTTTTTATCCAAAAATTTGAGCGTTTCAACCTCGCGGTCGCCCAAAAGTTTGCCCTCACGTTCGACGGATGCAGGGCTAAGGTTGGGGATATCCAACTCGAGCTAAATGAGTAATTCCTCAACTCAACTATAGGCTTTCCAACTAAAGGGTAGAGGTGGTTTAAGAATTCGAAAGTGGACGAAGTCCCATGGCCACTCCTATTCACATCAAGGAAAATTGTTAGTTGTGATAGAGGTATGCCTGTCACTGCCCTTAAGACCAGGTGGCATGATTTATTGGCAATTGTTAAGAAATTTGTGACTTGTGAAGGTCGTTATGGTTTAGTGTTTCTTTATCATCTCGGGTTGCTTATGAATTTCATAGAATTCCCCCTGAATATGCCTCACTACCTCCTACGCAGCCTGTATAAAATATCCAAACGATTTAAGCAAGAGAAGGCTAATTCTAGCCTATTCCATCACTGCTTAATCAAAATCGTTATCGTTCATCATTTGAAGCTTAGTGGTGACTGTTGGCAAGCCTTCCTATCAAGGAATGGATTTTCCACTCCCGAATGTGTTCAAGTGGACAAGACTGTGGTCACCGAAACCCTGGTTGGGTCTGTCGTGCCACCTCCTATCCTTCTACCCCCTGTCAAACCCTCGAACTTCCCCAACATTGACCTACCCGATACCATGGCCGATCCGTGTTCTAAAGAAAATACTAAGACCTTTAAGAGGCCTTTAAGGAAGAAGGGCAAGGGTAATACCGATGCCAATAGTAAGGGAAAGAAGAATGCACGATGGATATCTAGATGTGCTTGGAACAAGCCCAAACAAAACATTGACCAGAAGCCTATTGTTGTGAGAGAGGATTTGGAATCTGAAATTGAACGCTTATTGACTGAGGAATACCCTTATTCACATGGTCTTTGTTCTATGGAACCCTATGACTACGTTTCCAACCTACCACTGTGCCTCAAGGATGACCCTAACTTCCCGGGAAATAAGTTTCACAGTGGAATACCTCGTAATCTAAGAGAACCCTCACTTGTAGTGACTCGACCCGATCAACCACTGTGTACTCAATGCAATTCTTGGCTTGAACGTT
The DNA here is from genome assembly GCA_009831015.1 of Picea engelmannii. Taxonomy (NCBI): domain Eukaryota; kingdom Viridiplantae; phylum Streptophyta; class Pinopsida; order Pinales; family Pinaceae; genus Picea; species Picea engelmannii. The sequence continues at coordinate 131,141 of ML809164.1, forward strand.
ACTACATGGATGTTCATCTGTTGCAATCTAAAATTAAATCATTAGAGGAATGGGTTACTATGTTGTCAAAGGAAAATGACAGGCTACAAGCTTACGATAAGAAGCAAAAGACTACGGGTTCAATCGTCGTCAGAAATGTTGATGTAGCTACCGCCTTTGTTAACTCAAAGTTATCCTAACCAAATCATTTTCCTACAGTCCAGGTATGTATTTCAACATCAATTTTTGAATGATTTGGTTAGCCGATTGTGTTTTCTCTGAATTAGTTCTGTTTCGTTTAAATAGATTCAAAAACGATTCTGTTATTTTGATTTCGTTTTGAATTATGTTTGCATTGAAGATTTCTTTGCTAAAATCGAATATAGTTATATTTTGATTGAACCGATTTAATACAATCTTATTGCTCTTGAATTAGTATAACGATTGTGTTGGCTCTGAGTTAGTTTGATTTAGTTTTGTTTGGTTTGATTCAGAAACGATGTTGTATGACTTCAATTAGCATAGTCGTTTGTGTATGCGTTCGATTAGTATCAAAGGTTGGTTTGATAAATAGAATATAATCAATTGATTCAAAAAATGATTTCGTTGGTTTTGAATTATCAAAATGATTTTGTCTGCTTCGAATTGGTAATAAAAAGTTGTTTGACGGATCGCATATATCCCTGTTACCATTCGGTTAATTAAACACGATTTCGTTTGTTTCAAATTGGCATAAAAGATTTGGTTACTTCTAGCGTGAATGATTTGCTTTGCTTTGAATTAGTAATTAAGGGTTTGTTTAATAGGTCGAATGTATTTCTGTTATCATTTGGATTGATTTAAAATGATTATGTTTGTAAATATGACCAGCTACAGAATCGTGAGATTCTGTAGCTAGTCATAAAATTTGGATTTTGTTGATTTCACAATTAAAACATTATCTAAACTTGTTTATTCTTGTCCAACTATAGGTACATACTAATTTCGATGGGAAATTGGACATGATGTGGAAGTTTAGAACATGTTTTTGTTATATATATATTTTTTTAAGTTGCTATCCTTAGGCAGAAATAGAGATTTGGGAGATTGTTCCCAGATTTTTCCAAATAGTTTTTGATAATTCCCACAGGGATGTTTTACCCTGTGGCCTTTATATACTCATTAATTTTTGTAAAGAACCCATCACTGTTGGGAGAACAAAGACTATGGATTTATGATGATACAGACTCGAATGGAAGTGGATCTTTTGTAACAACTTTAGCTTTCAATTTATCATACTTTCGTTCAAGTTTTGTGCATTTTAATTT
>ML809164.1:132476-146231 GCA_009831015.1 Picea engelmannii
ATGGATTTATGATGATACAGACTCGAATGGAAGTGGATCTTTTGTAACAACTTTAGCTTTCAATTTATCATACTTTCGTTCAAGTTTTGTGCATTTTAATTTGTGATCAAGTTATTGACTACTTTAGATATCAAGACTTGTTATAGGTTGATGCGTTATGATTTAAATTCTAACCATGTCTGATGTATCTCATTTTTAGTAAATCAATTACTCTATTTCAGTTTAATGAGTAAAGGTTTATCTTCTTCGTTAAATGAATTGTTCTGTACAAATCTTCGCACAGGGATTTATCTAACTGTGATGATTTGTAAATTATAAAATTGTTGTCACTTTATGTCTTGTTTGTTCTGTCATTCGTATTCAAAGAGCACTGCTACTTCCTGTTTATAAGAAGCTTGTGGAAAATATGGTGTGGGTTTCCTTCCAACAAACATCTAAATCGAGTATTGTGCACAGGACAAATAGGAAGCGTTACTTCAGGTTAGTTCGTTATTTGCAATTTAATAGTTAATAAATTCAAGAATTCTCAGTAGTTGAGATAGATATATAGTTCAGTTTTATAGTATAGATTGTTATATTAATTCCTTAGCTTAGTTAGTTTTTATTTCTCTTCTTTCAAAGAAAAGATATAAAAAAATAAAAAAATAAGGGTTTTGCTGTCATAAGGCATTTTACCAATGATTTTTGCAAATTTAGATCAAAATTTGTATTCTGTAAGTACTGTAAATATATAATTGAGATCTAATTCTGTTGATAACTGAACATTTAATTTCATAGAATTATTGTTGTATAATATTAGATAGTAAACTGTATATATATATTTCAGATTTGTATATAGTTTGTTGTAGTTGCTTTTTTCCACTTAGATTAGTTTCTTTAGTTTAGGTTTTCTTTCATTTTCTTAGGACTTAGATCGGCCAACAGAGCCGCTAAACCCGTCGGGGTGGATCATTCCAAATGGCTTGGGTTATTTAGACAACCCTGGACCAAATCCACTCCTCCAGTTGACGAGCGTTCAATTTCGCCCGTCAACAAATGGCACTGGAAGGAGGGCCTGAAAATTACTAATGGCATGAGGTGGTCGTAAGAATCCTCCACCACCTAACCGATGACCTATAGTGACAAGAAGTCATTCAAACAACAACATCATCCCTCAAACAGCAACCACATCAAACGACGATCTACAGATCATAATTGAACCAGTAACCCCAAATCATACAGGTGGTGACGTACAGGAGATTGTCCGCCAATCTCTCTTAAGAACACATAGTGCCTTCGCCCATTTAAGACAACCAAATCGACCTTTGGACCAACCGTTAGATTTCTCTGATATCAGAGAACAACTTGGAGGCACTAACCTCACTTTAAACCCTACAGATCCAATCCTCAGTCCTGCTGCAGGGGGATCTGGAATACCACCCTCACCACCTCCATCACCTCCTTCTTCTTCTGGAGAAGACTCTTTTGACGAAGGCAGTTCCCCTTCTCAGCCTTCCACACCACCTACACCAATGGCTAACCAGAAAAATCCTGCCAGAGCCTGGCTCGACCAGGATGCAGTAGCCGTACCCGGGCCTCAGCATCCCTTACCCAAACATCCAGAGAAGTGGCCTCACAAGTTTGACCCTGACTCTAAACAGATCGTCGAAGATCACATTAAAATTTTTATGTTATCCATTAGACTCCGTAATGTCAAGCATGAAGATGTAGTCTGTAGGTTGTTCCCCTATACTTTCGAGGGCAATGCCTCTACCTGTTACTTTGCCCAGCAACCCCATACCATCGTGTCTTGGGAGAAGTTCGAATCCTTCTTTCTTGAGAAGTTCGGAGACGATAAGTCCCCAGAAGTTCTAGTCATGGAGCTTTCTAGTTTAAGAATGAACCCCAAAGAGAAAATCAAAGACTTTAACCAAATATTCTTAACACTTAAAAAATGAATCCCTACGGATTCAATGCCTACTGAGAATCTTATCATAGCATACTATACTAAAGCATTGCATCAAAGTATAGCCATTTGGGTAAAACGATCTAAGAAATCCAAGTTGTTAGAGGCCTTTGAAGAGGCCAGCCAGATTGAAAAAGACATCCTTAGTTTAAAAGACACTACTAGCAATGAAACATAAACTAGTTCATCTTCCAAAAATAAGATCGAAATCCTCCCCAGACCTGCTCAAAATAAAAAACAACCTGAAAGATCGGATTTAGAAAACTTAACTAAAGTCGTTCAAAAAATGTCAAATCAAGTTATAGATTTGAAAAGGATGACAGAAGAAGATTCTTCGATCAAAGGGCCTTACAAACCCCCGTTTAGGAAGCCTTTTCCCACCAACCGACCTAATCCAAATACCAAGGGCCTAAATCTAGAAAGTCTGCAATTCGCCCTTCAAGCAATTCTAGAAGCCCAGGATAACTTGATGCCTCCTGAGATTCCTGAGGAGGTAGTTGAACAAGAGACAGTTGAAGAAGAAGAATCTTCTCCGAACATTTTTGGACACTTCTCGGATAGCATTTTTCAAGCTAATTTCGAGAGAGTACATCCCTACAATACTAGGAGTAAGACAACAAACAAACCTTCTTCTGAAAACACTACGATTTTTCCCCCAAAACAATCTAAACCAGCTGAGACTAAAAAGAGTCATGTAAACCCCAACTTAGATTATGATTTAGTTGAAGATCTGAAAATTTTAATAGCTAACATTTTTGTTTATGAATTATTAAAATTTTTGTTTCTGCTACAAAAAATGTTACAAAACATCGCAGAGAATAGCAAAAATGGTAATTCAAGTAGTAACAAGGTTGTTCAGAACAAAGTTCCTCAAAAGACTTCCGCTAAGAATAATCATGATCCTCACGATAAAGGAATCCTTCTTGTAAATAATGTAACAAATGTAGATAAATTAGCTTTAGATACTGCGAGTAAAAAGCCACAAGCTTCCACCCTTAGTACTCGTAGAAATGTACCTCTATTTTTGTTAACTTTCGAAATCTTTAATAGGAACGTGCACAATTGTATGGTAGATTCTGGAGCATCATCCAATGTAATGCCATGGTCTGTATGTCAGAAGATTAATGTTGAAGTTGAACCATCCACTTTAAAAATCATCCAACTTGATCGAACTAGTGTTAATGTTGTCGGTGAATTAAGGAATGTGCTTATAAGATTATCGTCTAACCCCAAAGTTCATCAAGTGATTGATATTATTGTTGTGTATATTCCAGAATTTTATGGTTTGTTTCTAAGCAAAGACTGGTGAGAGCATCTACACGGCTATTTCGCGACAGATTGGTCTCACCTGTGGCTACCCGAGACTGGCAAGCCCAACAAGATCAAGGTAAATCGTGAACGCTAGCTAAAGCTCATAGTCACAGATTTAAATGATCCCAATGAACCATTTACACCTTCTGTCGATTCACCTGAAATACAAGGGATGGATACCTTTTTCGGCAATTTCATGGCCGAAACTTCAGCTATCACCAACCCGGAACAACAGTCCGAGATTGTAGCATATGTACAGCCAGCAGCTTCTACAAAATGGTCTCATACACCCGATAAAAATCAAATTTGGTCTCTTTACTTTGAGTGAGGATTCAGATTCTAAGATTGAACAGTTCTTGACCGAGGAATACCCTTATTCACACGGTCTCTGTTTTGTGGAACCCTGTGACTATGTTTCCAATCTACCACCGTGCCTCAAGGATGACCCTAACTTCCCGGGAATTAAGTTTCACAGTGGAACCCCCGGTAATCTAAGAGAACCCTCACCTGTAGTGACTCGGCCCGATCAACCACTGTGTACTCAATGCAATTCTTGTCTTGAACGTTACTACATGGATGTTCCTCTGTTGCAATCTAAAATTAAATCATTGGAGGAACGGGTTACTGTGTTGTCAAAGGAAAATGATAGGCTACAAGCTTACGATAAGAAGCAAAAGACTACAGGTTCAATCGTCTTCAGAAATGTTGAGGCAGCTACCGCCTTTTTTAACTCAAAGTTATCCTGACCAAATCATTTTCCTACAGTCCAGGTATGTATTTCAACATCTATTTTTGAATGATTTGGTTAGCCGATTGTGATTTCTCTGAATTAGTTATGTTTCGTTTAAATAGATTCAAAAACGATTCTGTTATTTTGATTTCATTTTGAATTATGTTTGCATTGAAGATTTGTTTGCTAAAATCGAATATAGGTATGTTTTGATTGAACCGATTTAATACGATCTTATTGCTCTTGAATTAGTATAACGATTGTGTTGGATCTGAGTTAGTTTGATTTAGTTCTGTTTGGTTTGATTCAGAAATGATGTTGTATGCCTTCAATTAGCATAGTCGTTTGTGTATGCGTTGGATTAGTATCAAAGATTGGTTTGATAAATAGAATATAATCAATTGATTCAAAAAATGATTTCATTGGTTTTGAGTTATCAAAACAATTTTGTCTGCTTTGAATTGGTAATAAAAAGTTGTTTGACAGATCGCATATATCTCTGTTACCATTCGGTTAATTAAACATGATTTCGTTTGTTTCAAATTGGCATAAAAGATTTGGTTACTTCTAGCGTGAATGATTTGCTTTGCTTTGAATTAATAATTAAGGGTTTTTTTAATAGGTCGAATGTATTTATGTTATCATTTGAATTGATTTAAAATGATTATGTTTGTAAATATGACCAGCTACAGAATCGTGAGATTCTGTAGCTAGTCATAAAATTTGGATTTTGTTGATTTCACAATTAAAACATTATCTAAACTTGTTTATTCTTGTCCACCTACAGGTACATATGAATTTCGATGGGAAATTGGACATGCTATGGCAGTTTAGAACATGTTTTTGTTATACAGTTTTGTTTTAAGTTGTTAGGCTTAGGCAGAAATAGAGATTTGGGAGATTGTTCCCAGATTTTTCCAAATAGTTTTTGATAATTCCCACATGGATGTTTTACCCTATGGCCTTTATATACTCATTAATTTTTGTAAAGAACCCATCACTGTTGGGAGAACAAAGACTATGGATTTATGATGATACAGACTCGAATGGAAGTGGATCTTTTGTAATAGCTTTAGCTTTCAATTTATCATACTTTCGTTCAAGTTTTGTGCATTTTAATTTGTGATCAAGTTATTGACTACTTTAGATATCAAGACTTGTTACAGGTTGATTCGTTATGATTTAAATTCTGTCCATGTCTGATGTATCTCATTTTTAGTACAACAATTACTCTATTTCAATTTAATGAGTAAAGGTTTATCTTCTTCGTTAAATGAATTGTTCTGTACAAATCTTCGCACAGGGATTTATTTAACTGTGATGATTTGTAAATTATAAAATTGTTGTCGCTTTATGTCTTGTTTGTTCTGTCATTCATATTCAAAGAGCACTGTTGCTTCCTGTTTATAAGAAGCTTGTGGAAAATCTGGTGCGGGTTTCCTCCCATCAAACAGCTAAATCGAGTATTGTGCACAGGACAAATAGGAAGCGTTACTTCAGGTTCGTTCGTTATTTGCAATTTAATAGTTAATAAATTCGAGAATTCTCAGTAGTTGAGATAGATATATAGTTCAGTTTTATAGTACATTATGTTATCTTAATTCCTTAACTTAGTTAGTTTTTATTTCTCTTCTTTCACAGAAAAGATATAAAAAAATCAAAAATAAGGGTTTCGCTGTCATAAGGCATTTTACCAATGATTTTTGCAAATTTAGATCAAAATTTTTATTCTGTAAGTACTGTAAATATATAATTGAGATCTAATTCTATTGATAACTGAACATTTAATTTCATAGAATTATTGCTATATAATATTAGACAGTAAACTGTATATATATATATTTCATATTTGTATATAGTTTGTTGTAGTTGCTTTTTTCCACTTAGATTAGTTTCTTTAGTTTAGTTTTTCTTTCGTTTTCTTAGAACTTAGATCGGCTGATGGAGATGCTAAACCCGTCGGGGTGGATCATTCCAAACGGCTTGGGTTATTTAGACAACCCCGGACCGGATCCACTCCTCCAGTTGACGAGCGTTCAATTTCGCCCGTCAACAAATATCTAGGGCATGGAATATATAAGAAACTCCATGGACCCAAGAGCTAAAGAAAAACATGAAGAAGAACATGAAGATTCCAAGAAAGAAAGAGAAATCAGAACAACCAGTCATTGTATCAAGAATCACAAGATTACCAGCCTGATATGAACTCACTAAAGCAATCAAGAAGAAGAACTGAAAGTCATGATGAAGAACAATGTATGGAAGACTTATGAATGAAAGCATTACGAGACCTAGAACTAGAGGTTCTCCCAGATGAAGGGAGAATACTATGATGATTATCCAGTAAACCAAACTTATCTCCACATAAGTCATCCGCAACATCCATGAGTTGGAGTTCTACATCAGATGAATACAAAGAAATGTTCTCTAGAGAAATTGAATAAAGAACATATGAAGAGAAATCTCAAGACTTTGAGGCATACCAGAAAGAGACATTTCTATGCAGATAGAAGGAGCTAACTTGGTGGAAGAACCTCCAGTGCACAGCAGAAGCCTGGTGAAGATTTTCTATAACAACAAGATGACTACTCAGTAGATCAGATCTCATGATGACAGAAGAAGTGCCACATGGATATGTTCCAGTTTTCCAACTATGATATACTCTATTGTTCAGATCTACATGAAGCCTTCACAGTGTTCCAGACTAAAGTACATTTGAAATCAAGCATTACATTATCCATGATGAAGTCCAGAAAGGAGAAAATGGTTCTCCAATACATAACTCCACAGATGAGCAGATAAGCAAACATTTTGGTAAAGATTATATCCAAGATGAAAGAGTTTGCGTACTCAAGATGGAGCTCATGGAAACAAATTCCTTATTGAAAAAGGAAGAAATGACTCCCAGGTTGGGAGGGATCACTGAAAATATTATTGAAGACATTCATTGAAAAATAGTCCATCTTGGACAAATTCTTTCATGTTCGGAAAGTGGATTGAGATTTCTGACGAACAGTGTCTTCCCATTATGGTTAACATGGGAAGTAGTCTGATTGCTGATGTATCATAGAAAATGAATTCCCATTGTGGTTAACATGGGGAGTGGTCTAGGGCAATCTCTCTTCTTGAGGGTTACTCAATAAGACTGGCCCACCTCACCAAACAATGATTTCTCATTGTGGTTAACATGAGGAATGGTTTGTTTTGGAGGTTGATGCAGGACAGTATTTTCCTCATGGTTAACAGAGGAAATGGTCCAGAAAGTCCTTCCTTAGTGTTTATACATTCTCTCCAGGGTTCACTTTGATTAGTGTAGTAGGAATGTCCCAGGGTGGGGAATGGTCCAGGCTCAACAATCAGGGACATACATTCCTTAGGGTTTATACATTCTCTCTAGGGTACACTTTGATTAGTGTAGGAGGAATGGCCTAGGGTGGGGAATGGTCCAGGATCAACATTCCTTAGGGTTATACATTCTCTCTAGGGTGCACTTTGATTAGTGTAGGAAGAATGGCCCAGGGTGAGGAATGGTCCAGGTTCAGAAGACATAATAGTTATTCTTCCTTGCTTGAGAAAAATAGTCCAGATATCTCATTATTCTACTCTGAGGCAGATATTCTTTTAGAGCTCACAGATGTGAGTAAAATATTGGCTCAGATGATTCAATTTATATCATAACATTGTTTATATGCAGGTTGTTATCATATGTTTGTTATGAAGACTGTATGACAGTACATGAAGACTATTGTAGTGGATATGTTCCACTGTTCGTGATTCTACATTGTTGATCAAGTACTTATGTGTTACTTGGTGTGGTCATGTACCACTGGATTTTAGTTATGTACTACTATGGATAGACACAGTTGTGTTCTATTCTTCTTCTAATTGCCTTGAAGACTATCAGCAATTTATTGGAGATAATCATCATCCAGATGAATGATGAACAAAGATTTTCCAGACGGAAAATAGTTTAGAGCATTATAAGAATGACTCTTGTATCACTCTATGGTGTGAATGACTAATCCTGTATCATGTCTGATTACTCAGATGAAGTATGGTTTTGAGAGATGATACAGCTAATGGTGATGGTGATGCTCATGATTTAGTCATGAGATAGTCTAAATGACTATGTTGATGCTACTGGGTAAATGGTATGTTTTTTGTGCTCAAGACCATTACCTATAATACCTCCCTAGCTAGGAGGGAGTGTTAATATTATGGTAGTTGCGGAATATATTTACCTCCATGTGTGACCTTGACAAGAATAGGAGACTCTAGAAAGCAAGAGAAAACCCTAATGAGTTGGCTAATAACCCTAGAAGTCTTATCGACTCAAGAAGATAATTTATATTAGGTTATTATCCTCCATGAGAAGAAGTTGGCCAGAATCAATAATAATATACTGAACATAAATATACCTAGAAGGAGAAGTCGACCCCAACAAATTTGGCAAAACCACTATAAATGCAGGGTGTCAGTTCTCATTTGACACATCTCAGAATTGTAGAGCAACAACTGGTGTGCACTACAGTTCCCAGTTTGGTGCGCACATGTGGAGGAGAGTTGCAGGTGCAGCAGCTGCATCAACTAGTTTTCAGTGTTGGCTTGGACTATCTCTTGGCTAGGATTTGGACTATCTGATCAGCTATTTTTGGTGCGCTATCCTTGGAGGAAGATGTGCTACACCTTGTTTGGCTATCTAGCCTAGGGTTTTCTTCCAGAGTAATTCTCAGTCAAGGTTAAGGTGCTTAGAGGGTGGCTTCAGCCTATGGTTGGGTGACGAGGGTATCATAAATGGTAAAATGAGCACACAATCTTCTATATTCTAACAGGGAACCCTCGAGTAGAACATCCAACTCTATCGGGCCATCAAAGCAAGGCAGTTTCTTCATCAGAGAAAGTGGCTCACCGTAAGTAAGATTCAACAAAAGTTTCCCCGTTTGATGGAGGAACTCGATGCAATGGAGACAATTTCTTCCTAAGGGGAAGGAATTATCTAGGTGGATATCAACGACCATCCACCTATTCCAATAGTTCAAATTACAATTTTCATCTTGGCAATGTTTCTTCAGCTTTTTGGGTCCCAAACTTTCGGGGCCATTTTGAGGCCCTATACAATGCTTTTTTGACTTGGAAGCACTTGATAGAAAAAAATTAGGATTTATTGGTCCATTTATAATGTATACTCCTCGACTATACCTTTCCAATGGGGTACCAATTATACCAAACAAAGATTGTATGCAAAATATGCAGCCTTGGGAAGTTGTTGTATCAACTACCCCAATCTGGGCCCACAAACATTTTGACATTTCATATTTCAGGGTTAGGGTTTTGGATGTTTAGGGTTTTCTTATTTATTATTTATGTTAAAAATTCCTTTGGAGCCTCATTGTAATCAACTTTTTGCAAATGAGTGTAGTCGACACATCTCTCTTTAGAGATAAGCTACCACCATTCTAGCTAGCTTGTGTATTTTGAATTTTACAATATTTGTTCCAGACAGTCACTAATAAGATATGATTTTTACTGTATTACTATGTTCCTTGCAATATTTATGTGTATTTCCTTGTTATATATTTGTTATATTTCTTCCTTCATTTCATTCTCAAAATAATATGGATCATGGTAGCACTGGGTTTTGCATCGATGATCCACTTTCCCTATTCTGAATCAGAGTGTGAGTCAAGGTATGAATCCTTTTCTTTAAGATCAACCAAAAATGATTGTTTCGAGCGATATTCCTTTGTTTTGTGCCAGGGAATTTTTTGGAACTCACACCACTTTCCAATGTCCTTTTTTGTCTTCTCATTACCCTTATTTTCCTATGGCTTGGATTGGTTATCTCAAGGTTGGATTTACTTTCTTTGTCCCTTGTTTTGTGAGTTAGGGTTTCTTTTTCCATGCTTTTGTCATGGCATATTTGCAAACCTGAACTCCCAATTACTTCGCTACTTAAATTTCTTCTTGATTTTGAATGCATATTGATAAGCAACTCCCAATTAGGAGATTTCCAAGAAATCCATCTCTATTTGGATGTACCTGTGTAGGCCAATGTGGTACTTCAAAACCAGGTGCCACTCAAAGTATTTTATACCCATATTTGAGTGCAAGGTATGGGTGCTTGTTGGGCCCCAACAACTCCCCCTATATTTTTACAAAATTTAAAGGGCCCCTATTAAAATCTTGATAATTATAATGAGCTACAGAATCAACCTTTTCAAATAGTTCCATACCTTGGCTTGCTTTGAGACAAACTTAAGACATTCACTATAGTATGAAACATTCATTACAAGAGTATATGTCAAAAGTTAGAAACGAGCCTAAAAATCTCAATTTAAACAAAAACGTTAATTTTTATCAAATATTTACTTTCGTTTAAATTATGATTATGTGTTCATTCTTTTGCTCATTAGAAAGTTTGACTATTTTGAATAATGTGTTCAATACTTCATCAAATAATATATTGGTTGTTTTCTCATTTTCATAAAATCATTGGTGATATTAATTAATTAAATTCTTTTTTCATTTTGCATCTCATAATAATAATAAAAAAATAAAAAAGAATTATCTATCATTTGTTTGCTTTATAAAACACCAAAATTAATATTTTTTTCTTCTCCATTAACTTGAAGCTTCTAGAGTTTTAGGATAATTATAAACAATGTTTGTTTAGAACTTAGAGTTAGTTTAAATTCATTTTTTATTTTTCTAGATTTTGTTTTATTCTCAATTTTTAGGTTATTAATTTAGGTTTCTTTTTGTTTCATAGGTTTCTATTATCAAATATTTGATACAGATCTTATCATGGCTAGTTTTTATTATCCAAATACGTTCAAGATGATTGATCCAAAAATAATATTGGATTGCTACAAATAATTTTATGAGCAACAACAGATAAAATTTGGAAAAGCGTCAAGATCAAACACATGATTTTGCAGGACTGATTGCAGCCAAACCGTGAGGAATTTGGAGAAATGGTTGAAAACCCAGAACCACAATGGACCCATTTACCTTTTGTGTGGATATTTTCCCAAACAAATTCACGATTTGAGAGATATTTGGGTATCTTGTAGAGGCGAATTTCAGGTGGCGGAAATTAATAGTGATGCCCAGACTGTTCATTCATTTTATAAATATATGAGAAAGATCAGAGCCAAGGGGATAGAAGAATTGGAGAGGAGGATTTTAATCCTTTCTATTTTTTATATTATTGCTTTTGTAAACTTTTTATTTCTTTTCAAATGGAGTAATGGATGGCTAGAATCTTTGGGAGAATGGACAAATATTTTCAAAGAAGAAAATGGAATTCTAGGTTGCTTAATGGCTTTTGTCCTGTAAGTAAAATGGTTTTATTTTCATTATAATATATTCATATTCTTTGAATAATTTATTATGCATTGATTTAAATAGCTTTAGTCTTTTTTATCAATACATGTTTAATTATTATCATTTATGTATTAATTTTTCTAATCTTTAAAGTCTATTATCCAAACAATTTCTTCCAGGACTACAGAATGGACAAGTGATTCCAAAAAATTAATAGAATGACATATATGCTTTTTGGCTTTAGCCTTTTGTTCATAATGTTGTTATTTATGTTTTTTTAATCATTTTACATGTGCAGGTCTGATATCTTTAGATTAAATGATCTGTGATGTGTAGGAGGTTTATATTATAAATACCATCTATCATTTGCTCCTCAAAAGACAAATGTTGTGATTATAACTTCGATTTAAATAATGAGATTTATCTTTGAATTTTAAATTGAATGATAAAATGCATAGATTGGTTCTAGATTTATCTTGCTGTAATCATGTATAATTATGAGATCACAGGCATATGTTTGTGTTTCTTTTTCTGTCATTAAAACCTAAGCTGCCAATGCATGTTCTAAATTTATTTAGAACAGTAATAAGGTTCATTGCAGATTTCTCTCTTGGACATGGCAGTTGGATGTTCACCACTCATACAGATGCTTGGATACACCTCACTAATTCATTGACATGATAGCTTCTTTGTATTTTTATGTCATTTGCATATTATTGAAACTACAACGTATGGTTCAACTTTGACTATCCAGATGTTCATGTTTCATTAATTTTTTTTTTGCAAGATTCTTTAAATTTATAAAAGAAAAACAATAAATATTTTTATGTGCTTTCTTTATCTGCTTCCTAGAAGCAATCATTTTTCCATTGATTTTCATAAGTTTCAATTAAAAATTGCATATTGTAAATCATGTAAATAAACGAGACTTGTATATCTTCTACTTAAATACAACTACTACAATTACATTAGAACATATGTACATATATATATAGTGTTTAGTAATTAGTTAGTTATTTCTCTCTTTTATTCGTTTCTTTTAGGATTCTTAGATTGGCTAATGGAGCCATTAAACCCATCATAATGAGTTACACCAAACGGCTTGGGTTATTTAGACAACCCTGGACCGGACTCGCTCTTCCAGTTGACGGACGGTCAATTTCGCCCGTCAACAAATGGCGCTAGAAGGAGGGCCGAGGTCGATTTAATGATTAAATGTTTCACCCCTCAGCTTTTCATAATTCTAGATTTATAAATCCTTCTTATGTATCATCTTATAATGCACTACAAGGCAGGCTAACTATTTGGAGTTAATTTCTTCAAATTCTTAATGGCTTCTGCCCAAATCAGTGTGTCGGAACATGCTTTTAATGTATCACTACCAGTTATTTCCAACAAGACAACTGATCTCTTTTCAGACCTCACCTTTGATTGTGAAGGGAACACATCTGTAGTAGACCATATTTCTAAATTTTTTTATAAGTGTTTAAGACATAAGATCATCGATTCTAATGTTACATGCAGATTGTTTGCTCTCACTTTCCGAGGTCGGGTTAAGGTTTGGTTTGAAGCTTTTCAAGCTAATTCTATTCGTTCTTTGTCTGAGTTTGTATTTGAGTTTTTATCAGATTTTAGCAACTATGATTATGATGAATTAAGTGAAGAATTAAGTTGATTAAGGAAAGAAAATGGTGAATCATTCAATGATTTTGCAATTAGGTTCATTCATGTTGGTATTAGTTTCAGTTTGAAATAAATGCCACTTATTAATGAATGTTTTGAATATCTCGTTTCTCTCTCAGACAAGCAAGATCAATTAATTTTTAACCAATCTGAATTGAGCACTAACACTCAATCTCAAGATGGTTCAAATTTTCATGTTGATCTTGAAGATTTTGAAGCACCACAATTTTTGTCGACTTATTTCATTTTGGCAAATCATGAGCCACATAATGCAATTGTCACATCTAATCATTCTTTGCAAATAATGTCTCCTCCAATTGTCTCAACTAAATCCATGATAAATTTTGGCAAATCATGAGCCACATAATGCAATTGTCACATCTAATCATTCTTTGCAAATAATGTCTCCTCCAATTGATAATCATAGTGATTTGCTCTCAAATTTTCCCTTACATAATGAACCAAATTGTCTCTTAGAAACTATCTCATATTCTTTAAGAGAGAATACAACAGAGGTTGATCAGTTTATACAAGGAGAGGGAACAAAACCATATTTCGAAACGTATATACTTATCATTTCAAGAGATGCATTTTGTCTCCTCAATTTTTCTACATATTATTCCTTGTACCCCGATATTTTTTATCCTAATGTTGTGCAATTGCATGTTCCATATTGCCTTGGAGAGAATTCAAAATTATATATGTAACACCCCTCCTAGCTAAGGACAACTACACAGTCAACCGGTGAAATTTTTTTTTT
>ML809165.1:8996-20263 GCA_009831015.1 Picea engelmannii
CTATGTCCGGTTCAATGGCCAGTGCTTTAATTACCTGTGAATGATACCCATCTCTGTTCATCAACTCTGTAAGTGGGATGGGAATTTTTATTTTTGCCAATTCCCCTTCAAGGCTAAAGGGTGTAAGAGCTCTGCCTTGGCTCATTAGTTCTGATTTGTCTGCCATGTTCTTCAGCTCAGAAGTACTCGACGGGTTAACATGTGAAGCCTCAGGCTGTGATGGTCTTTTCAGAATGGTGATGTTTTTCTTCAAAGGAGCGTCAACTTTACTCTTCTCAGGAATTTTTTCGGTAGTAGTCTTCTCAGTAGAAGGTTTAGGGGCTTTCTTGGGCTCGACTGTCTTCTGTGTTTCAGTCATCTTCTTGGAAGAAGTCCCTTCTGTCTTCGAACTCCCTTCTGTCTTCCTGTTACGCAGATTATACTGCCGGTGTACCTCTAGAATAGCATTCTCAAAAGCCTATTGTTCTGCATCTTCAGCTTCTTCACTTACCTTTGTTTGATTTAGCAGAAAGAGTTCCTGCTCTTCTTGAGTAAGGAAAATGGCCTCGTTGTCGTGAATTCCCATAAGGTTGATGTGAGTGTCCTCCAATTCCTCAATCACTTCTCCCCCTTAATCAACATAGTTTTCTTGCAGGGGAGGTCTAATCTGCTGATCTGGGCCCCTCTGCTCCCTTTGATCCCTAGTATCTCTCTGTCTCATCTGAGGAGGATTTCTCCTAAAATTGGGGTTCCGAACCTGAGGAGCAGGTGCGTTGTCCCTTGGAGGATTTCTGTCGGATAAATTCATTCTTTCCAGCATTAATTCTACTATTCTGGCCAAAGAATCCAGCTTGGAATCGGTGGTCGACGTGGAAGGTTCTTCTTTGATCGTGACTCTCCTTTCTGACCTCTGACGGACCCTTTTCGCCAACAGATTGGCCTCCACACTAATATCACTTTTCTGCATGTCCTCTAGGGTAGCAACATTTATCTCTCTTAGTTGATATGACATGTCAGCATCAAATCCATCAGGGAATTTAATCAATGCCATACCTTGGGGAGGTTTGATTTCGGTTGGGATTGCGTTATAGATGTTGTTGAAACGGGTGCAATAATCTTGTACCGTCTCGCCTTGATTTCTTTTTATATTCTCGTATTCTGGCAGTATTTGGAGAGGGTTTATATTTACCTCCCATCTATCAAGAAAACTTCTTTGGAATGCAACAAGGTCAGGGACTGAGGCGGCAGGTAAAGCTTTGAACCATTTCTTGACGTCGCCTATCAGACTTTGGGCAAACAATCGCATTTGCACGTCCGCCTCATCAACTTCTTGCAAGTCAAAGTAATAATTCATTTTTTCCACATGTTGTTGGGCATTTAGCGATCCGGTTGCATCGAACTGTGGAAGTCTTGTTTGGTAGTCTTGGGGCATGGCATGTAGTGGCACAGCCAACACCAAAGGAGCATATCAAGCTGCCATGATGGGTGGAGGAGGTTGGAGAGCAACCTGGATGGTCGACGATGTAACGACTGAAGACGAGGGTGAAGAGGGAATGGATAGTACTGAGGTGATGATTTGCAGTTTAGTCGTGGGAGACAAGATTTTGGGGTCTCGGGGTTGCAACACAGTGGGGTCAAAGACGATTTCAGTCAAAAAACTGTCAGAACGTGTTCTAACCAGGCTTCTTTGTGGAAATGTTATAACTGGTTTTCATGAAAAGGAAGGAGACTTATGAAGGGAAGTATGACTCCCTGAACCGACAGCCGAGGCCTTTTGCCTGAGAAAATGTTCGGGGTTATCTATCACTATTGCAAGTTCTGGGTCGGGATGAGATCGAGTGTGAACTTTCTTGGAAGCCAAAACTATTTTTTTTTGGTTTTTATATATATATTTTTTAATTTTGTGAGTCTGAAAATAATATGTACAAAGTTTGATCAACCTCTAACATTACTTTCTTCTCAGAATCAAACGTTCTTTTAGGGGAAAGAAAACGTGAAATTATCAATTTTTAGTTCTCCCCAGTGGAGTCGCCATTATGTTAGCGCTTGGTAAATTTCCTAGAGGTTGAAACAGAAGAAATTTACAAAGGTAACTTTATCCAACCACTTTTAAAGCTGGGAATCTAGTCCTTCCAGCTTCAGAGAGGGATCTCTCTATATGATTTAGCTTTGTTTTTTACTTCAGATGTTAGGCTAGGTAAATAAACAGGTAGGTTTTGTTGTAAAAGTGTTTTTGAATTGGTTGAGACAGTCTACACCTCCATTGGGATATGGGGTCTGTGCTATAACAAACATGAGATACAAACCATAAACGTAAAGGAATACTTCCACAGGGCGAGATAATATACTCACTGGATCTTTAATAGTTTAAATGATGAACAGAAGAAAAGATGAGAAAGATAATTCAACTAAGAAGCAGTTAAGAATTCCTTAATTGAAAACATCAGAAGATAAACATTAAAACATTTAAAGTCGGAAACAGGGTATCTAAGATAAATCCTGCAACATACGTTACTTTTAAAGATTAGTTTTAGAAAACACTATGATCACAAAGCAAGAAAAACATTCAACTTAGAGAAAACGTCACCAATGAATACACACAAGAATCCTGTAAAGTGCTTCCTCTTTATTAATGGCAGATCTCTTCAAAAATGAGTACAGTCTGATAGCGTCAGGGTGTGAAGATCAACAACCCCAAATACTTCGAAAGGTGAAGTATTTATAATTCAAATTACGAACGTTCCTGTCATAACTGATCAGGACGTTCTCATTCTATTTTTAGTCTAACTAATTTAACTAATCAAAACTGCTTGATGACTTGGTACAACTGCATGCGGAATTTCTGGGGTAGGCCGTTGGCGAGGTTCCTGTGCAACCTCTTCTGACCGGACAGGTGACTGGACCTGGACAACTCATCTGCTAATCGAGCAGATCGCAGAGTTCCTCCCATCTGATATGACTAGGCACAGTGACTTTGAGCAGTCTCCGATACACTTCGTCCATTTCCGTATATTTGGAAAATGTGGGCTTGGTGAGGAATATGTATCGAATCTCATGTTGGATGCTGATGTCAAATTGAAGGGCATCCAGGAATGCTTTGCCAGTGATGCTCCCTTGTACGCCAACGAACTTTGAACTGTCTTTAGACACTTCAGCCAATCTCCTCTTGTAATCTGGGAGTGTCATTAGTTTGTCATTAATGACCTTCAGACCAGGTAGGCCTTTCTTTTGGAGAGCATCTATATTATTGAATATTTTTTGTACCCCCAGGTCCATCCTCTGAACGTTTTCTTCTAGTTGAAGCATCAATCCCCTCTTGGTCAAAACTCTTCTGACCTCAAGGATGGTTTCTATTCTGTCCTCTATCTTCAACTCTTCTAGCTCTTCTCTGGTCTTAGAATTAAGGAATTTGATGATATCATTTGCCTGAGCTGGTCTATCTCCCAATTCTACTCTGATTTTCTCAATGGCCTGTTTGCTCCTCTGGAGCAACTCATTCTGTTCAAACATAATTTGGATCATGGGCCATATCTCATTTATGGACTTTGTGATATATGTCCATACATTTTCTTTGACCTCAGCCAAAGTCTTTCCTACCATGCTTTTCTTTTGGAGCTGCTGTAGTTCCTTCTTTAGCTGCTCAGTTACCTGTTTCTCTTTGGAGAGACTGGTCTGGAAAGAAGTTTTGAGTTCCTGGAGGTTCTCAACTTCTTTCTTAAGCCTGCTGATTTCAGTCTCCTGTAGGTTCATCTTTTCCAGAGATTTGGTGAGGTCAGCTGTTCCCTCTTGTGATGTCACTGGTGTTGCTGATGGAATTGCTGTTATTGCTGCAGTGCTCAATCCTGCAATTGGGATAGCACTAAATGGAATGCCTTCCATTGGCTTCATCTGCTCTTTCTCCTTTAGCAGTTTCTCCATCTCCGCTTCCATTTCTTTAAGCTGGGCATTCTACTCCATGAACAGCTTAAGCATTTCGTCCTTCTCGCCTTCTTCTCTGCTATCTCCTTCGCCTGTGAGTCTTCTGTAGGCGGAAGTTTCAGCTGTTTCCTCAAGGAGGCGATGTCTACATTTTTCTTCTTATCATCTCTTCTGCAGCTTTGACATTCGCAGGATCGTAGCCGATCTTGAGGACCAGATCCTCCAGAGTCTTAATTTGGTTGTCCTTTGCAAAGGACAATATTTTTTTCATCTTGAGCTGCGTTTGAGTGTTATTGAGCGACACCTGGAATTTAGCTGCTGACGCAGAAGCATGTGCCAGTGTGTGGAAAACCATCTCACCTGTCTGTTTGTGCAGATCCATCTGATCTGCTGGGTGCACATCCTTTGCATGGAATTCAAAAGTGGCCCTCTTATAGTCCGATATCACCTTGGGATCCAGAACCTGCGCTTGGAGGAAGGCCATGTGCATCCTGCCCTTTTATTTGTCGAATGCGGACAACAGTGTATGCTGCGCAGTCGATGTTTGTTTCCGAAACTGAGCATAAGTACTGTTTGTAAGGGTTTGATTCTTCTTCTTGATCAGCTTGTACTTCTTGAAAATGCCCAATTTGGGCCCAGTCTTGCCTGGCTGATTGTTCAGGGGAGAGTCTGCGGATTTCTTCGGTACTGTTGGGGTGATGCCCTGATAAAGGCTCGAACCAAAAGGTGGAATGACTGGCTTGGTTACTGTGGTAGTTACTTTAGTAGGCGAGGCTTCTTGTTCTACTGTCGTGCCAGGCATTGAAACTGTCTTTGGCCTCTTGGTGTGCATCTAGAAATCTTCTGATGATACCTCTGTTACAGGCGGAGATGACTCTTGTCGAGGCCTTTTTTTCTTAGGTACCTGTGGCATGTTAGTTTGGTTCACCGTCATCGGGGGAACCTGCTGTTCCACTTCAACCAAGGTGTCGGGCACCCACACTGTCTGATTGGCAAATTTTTCGATCTCTGGCTTGGACTCATGAACATACGGGATATTTTTATTTTTCACCCACATTTCTGAAATGATCCCGCATGGATCATAATGCCATGGGAAGCTTAAGAAAAACTTCATCTCTTTCAGCATCCGGTCAGCTTCTTCTCCGGCACCTCGACTGTTGCAAATGAAGGAGCCAATTTTCCCCTTGATCCAAATTTACTGCTTCTTCTTTAATGATACGAAATGAATATCATCAGAATTCATAATTTGTCTTATGTACTCTAAAGCAAAAATTCTTACCGACACATATTTGGGAAACTTGTAGGGTGCCAACTTGCACCTGAAAACTCTGACTTTGGTGTGGTTATGATACAAGTACCATTCCTCGGTCTTTGTATTATCCGAGAGGTGCAAAATTCTCTGGAATTCGTCGTTGATGCGAGGCTCAGGCCTGCCGCTCAACATGCTTACCATAGGGTGGTAGAAAAGATCAATGAATGCTTTGAAGTTGTACTCTGTGGAATTATGCTTCAACAAAGAGGTCCATGCTGTGAATGACTGAGGCTTTCCTTCGGCATCCATTTTCTGCATGGAGAAACTGAATTTATCTGCTTGGAAGTAGACAAACATGTAGGCCAATATTGATGAGTATCTAAACATGCCTTCTGTGCCGAAATTCACGAACTGTTCGTGAATATTATTGGCCAAGAAGGTGCTATAATCAAACTATGTTGTGGGCTTTTCATCATTAGAGAAAATGGATATAAAACCCAGAATGGGCTCATCTACCCATTGGTCAGAAAAATAACCTAGCAGGGCACACAGGGAGGAAATGATTTGGTTTCCCTTAGTGGAAAACATGGATGACGAGTAAGGGGGGTTGGTGGAAGGGAATTGAGCGGAAGTGGGAAGGAAAAGCTCGAATATTTGAGCTCTCTGGGGAAAGGTCATCTTTTGATACAACTCTGTGAGGATTTCTAGGTTGAAAGGAGAAACAGAATCAACACGAGGAATTTGCATCATTTGATCAATGTCTTTGGGAGTAATGAAGAAGAGGACATCTCCAGATGAAGAGACGATGGCTCTCTGGTCGGGAATATAATGAGCTTGGCATTTGAGGGCGAATTCGGGAAAGTGGTGGATCTGGGGAAAAAGGTACAGGGGAAAATTGGACTCCCAGAGTCTAATTTCATCGCTTTGGTCCAGGAACACCTCCCGGAGACATGACTGGAGGTCTGAAAAATAGAAGTTGCAAATGGTATCTGCGATCAATCTGTCTTTATCAACCAACGAGATTTTTTCCAGGTCGACCGGAGGAGGAAGAAAAGGATTCTCTTCTCCTTCGCTGGTCTTGGCTTTGGCGCCATCTCTGCAACAATACCTGCAATAAACAATATGTTAGTGGGGTAGATTGGCTATGGATGAAGGTGACGGAGAAACAATGGAGGCGTAAGAGGTAAGTTTTCTGGTGTGATGGATGAATAGTGAATGAAAGGGGAATAATGGTAGTTTTATTCAAAACTGGGGTCGGTTGGACGTGGGAGATAGGTCAGCAGGATAACGGGTATGTTATCCTGTAATAAATGGACAACGAGCCACTGGGGGGTGAGGTGGCAGGTGACGGTGGCTGAAACATATGGACGGGTGACGTGGAGGCTTCTGATTGGAGGTAAAAGTCGCCATAAGGGGCTGTTCATGAGTGAAAAAGGGTTAGGTACTGACAGCAGGACTGACAACAGTTATTTGATGAGACACATTCAGGAGCAAGTGGAACAAGTGGGAGATGACGTCCATGAGTGACGAGGGCTGTCAGATGGAAAATGGGGATAAGACTTCTGGACCAATAGGATAATTCTACATATGACAAGGGGCCCGTCGGAGAAAAGTAACAATTCTGGACCCCCCCCTTTGGTTAAAAGCAGAACATCAGGGGGGTCCGAAAACCTTTTTAGACCGTTGATCTGCGCGATCATTTCCAGACCGCAGATCTTAGCGTGCTCTTTAATACTCATTCCGGACCCCCCCCTTCCATTAAAGGTAGAACGGACGGGGGGGGGGGGTCCAGAATCCATTGTGAACCGTTGATTTAAGTGTCCTTCCCTGGGCCGTCCAGATGTGCGCTAATGTTATCACCGATTCCGGACCCCCCCCGGTTAAAATCATAACGGTTGGGGGGGTCCAGAATGATCTGTGCGCCGTAGATCTGGGCGCCATGATTTGGACCGTTGAAAAGTGCATGTAACATAAATCAGGAGCGGAGAAAAATGTGTTGGGAAACTTAGGATAAGTGATTTTGCGCATTTTTTCCCAAACCTTTCACATAGACACCACCAAGGGACTTCGTCCAAACTATTCTTAGGAAATTTAAACATGGCATAACCTTTTCATCACTCTGGTTTCATTGGTGGTGAAGCAAATGAAGCAACTAACCTACATGCTAACCTATCTTCCTAGGAGAATTAACCCAGATTAAACTTTTGGGTTAAGAAATTACTCTACCTAAGGGATATCTGATCAAGATTAGACAGTCTGGTCAGATTTATTCACTAATCTAACCTAAGGGCTATCTGACCAATATTAAACAGTCTGGACAGATTTATTCACTAACCTATCAACATTAAAATTTAAAATAACTTGGCCATGCTTGAAAGGTATGGCCAAGTTACTATTATTGCATGGGGCTTTTCTTTTCAATTCTTTTATGCCCTCTTTTCTTTTCCTATTTTTCTTTTCTTTTTCTTTTTCTTTTCTTTTTTCCTTTTTTTCTTTTTCTTTTTTTTCCTTTTTTTCTTTTTCTTTTTTTTCTTTTTCTTTTTCTTTTTCTTTTTCTCAAAATATTTGCAGAATGAAAAATCATTTGTCAACAAAAACACTTGATACAGATAATATCCAAGTCATCAGTTGATTCCCATAATTTATGGGGTGATAACAGAGCTCATTCATTCAGATGTATGTGGCCCAATGCCATCATCCTCCATTAGTGGGTATGTATATTATGTAAGATTAATTGATGATTATTCTCATAAGACCTGGGTATATTTTTTGAAGTCTAAAGATGAAGTGTTCAACAAGTTCAAGGAATTCAAAGCCTTGATAGAGAATATTTCTGAAAGAAATATTAAGATACTCAGGTCAGATAATGGAGGTGAATATACCTCAAAAGAGTTTGTGAACTTCTGCAAATATGTTGGGATTAAGATGGAACTCACTACTCGCTATAATCTGCAACAAAATGGTGTAGCTGAACGAAAGAACAGAACGATAATGGAAGTTGTGAAGATTATGATCCATGATCAAGATCTTCCTATGTGCTTATGGGCAGAAGCATCAATGGTAGTTGTATATGTTCAGAACTGATTGTCCCATAGTGCAATTGGGCTCAAGACCCTGGAAGAGATGTTCAATGGAAATAAGCCAAAGGTAAGCCATCTCAAAATATTTGGCTGCCCAATATTTATTCATATAGCAAAAGAGAAGAGAAACAAGCTGGAACCTTCAGGAAAGAAGGGAATATTTGTGGGATACTGTGAGGTCTCCAAGGCCTTCAGAATCTATATACCAGGTCACCATCACATTGAGATCAGCAGGGATGTGACCTTTGATGAAGATGCGATGCTCAAGAAATCTAGAAGATACCATCTTGAAGAAGTATATGAAGAGGAACCCGTAATCCCCAGTATTGCAATGAGGGAGGTTCCTAGAGCCGCAGAACCAATGAGGGAAGTCGTAACTTCCCCTGATGAGGAAATTCTAGAAGACCATGATGTATCAGAAGTCCAAGAACCTCCTCAGATGACGATCCTCCATAAAAGGAAGCCAGCTTGGGCTAGAGAGCTTATTCAAGATGGAGAGAAGTATGGTGTTCCCCAAGGAATCACAAGACAGGTGAAAAGACCAAAGCCATTCTCCAGTTATGCGGCTTTGATGTGTGACCTCCTAGAGAAGGATCCTACCTGCTTTGAAGAAGCCATTCAGATGAAAGAATGGGAAGATGCCATGATAGAGGAATACCAATCCATAATAAAGAAGGATGTATGGGAAATAGTTCCCAGACTGAATAATAAAGACCTGGTATCCTCCAAATGGATCTTCAAAACAAAACATGCTGCTGATGGAAGTATTGAGAAATATAAATCAAGATTTGTTGCTCATGGATTTTCTCAAAAGTAAGGCATTGACTATGAAGAGACATTCACTCATGTAGCCAGATACACTTCGATCAGAACCATCATAGCTCTTGCAGCTAAGATGAAGTGGAAGCTGCACCAGATGGATGTAAAGACAACTTTCCTAAATGGTGTCATCAAAGAGGAAGTGTATATAGAGCAACCTCAAGGATTTGGAGTTGAAGACAGGAAGTCTCATGTCTGCATATTGAAGAAAGCCTTATACGGATTGAAGCAATCTCCTAGAGATTGGTATGGCCGTATAGACAGTTTCTTGACGAGCTTAGAATTTACCAAGAGTAAAGCAGACTCTAACCTCTACTTCAAGGTCATGAACAATGAGCTAGTAATATTACTGCTATATGTGGATGACTTATTCTTAACTGGAGAAGAAAATATCATCACTGAATGTAAGAAGAGACTTGTCTCAGAATTTGAAATGAAATACCTTGGCCTAATGCATTATTTCTTAGGTCTTGAGGTATGGCAGAGTCCTGAGAGGATCTTCCTTAACCAATGGAAGTATACAGTCAAAATTCTGAAGAGATTCGACATGTTGGAGTGCAAGTCCATGAATACACCCATGGAAGCGAAGCTGAAGCTGTTGGTCGACAGTTCATCAGAGTTGATTGATGCCACACTGTACAGACATATTAGTGGATCGCTGATGTACCTGACGAACACCAGACCAAACATTTGTTTTTCCGTGAATATCTTGAGTCAGTTTCTGGTAGAACCCAGACATGTTCACCTAGTGGCTGCAAAACATGTGATGAGGTACCTTAAAGGTACAATAGATTGTGGTCTCAGCTATGATGGAGATCATGATTTCACATTGAGTGGATATACTGATGCGGATTGGGCAGGAAGTGTTTCTGACAGGAAAACCACTTTAGGATGCTACTTCAATTTGGGATCAGCCATGATCTCGTGGTAGAGTAGGAAGCAATCTAACATTTCTCTTAGCATAGCAGAAGCATAATACATTGTTGCATGTTCTACCAACTGTGAAGCTATATGGCTTTGAAAGTTGCTGAACGACCTATTTGAATTAGAGATGAAAGCAACCAGGGTCCTATGTGACAACCAGAGCTGCATAAAGATGACAGAGAATCCTGTATTCTGTATTCCACGACAGGTCGAAGCACATAGAGATCCGACATCATTACATCCGTGACATGGTGCAAAGAGGATCCTTAAAGCTCAAGTACATTAGCATGGATGAACAGGTTGCTGATGTGTTGACCAAGCCTCTATCTCGTGTAAAGTTTGAGCACTTTCGAGATAAGATTGGTATAGTCTGAAAGGACCTTCCTCGAAAGGGGGAGTAGTTGCTGTGATGAGACATCTCTTGCTTTTGACCCGATGGTTGTGACGTAAAGCAAGATGATGTGATGTGACTAGTACTGTGCTTTCGGCTGGATAGTTGTGACATAAAGCCAGTCTAGTATCCTGCTTCCGACCTGATGGTTGTGACGTAAAGAAAGACGAGTACCTTTCTTCTAACCTGATGGTTGTGACGTAAAGCAAGATGATGTGATGAGACTAGCACCGAGTTTCCGGCTATATAGCTATGACGTAAAGCCAGTCTAGTATCCTGATTTCAACCTAACAGTTGTGACGTAAAGCATGAAGAGCATATTGCTTCCGGCTTGATAGCTGTGATGTAAAGCAAGACGATGAGATGAGACTAGCACTGTGATTCCGGCTGGATAGCTGTGACATAAAGCCAGTCTAGTATCCTGCTTCCAGCTTGATTGTTGTGACGTAAAGCAGGACGAGTATCTTGCTTCCATATTTATTGCTGTGACATAAAGTAAGACTATGAGATGAGACTAGAACTGTGATTTTGGCTTGATAGCTGTGATGAAAATCCACTCTAGTATTATTGTGATGAGCCAACCTCGTGCTGTGATGATGATGGTGTATTAGTTTTATACTAATACATATTTATGCAGATGATGATTGCATTCCTTTTAGAATGACGATGCTGTCGATGAAGAAAACTTTCGATGATTTATATATACGCCAGTCTGTGTTCCAAGATGATATTGATGATGCTATCCTCTCACCCACTTGATGCTGTTGATGATGTTGTCCTCTCTCTCTCGCCTGATGCTGTTGAAGAATACCTTTCTTGTTAGGGGGGAGTGTTGAAATAATGTAACTGCAAAGTGTATTCTTATTATTATTTGATATATTATTCATTGGATCAATCCCCATTG
>ML809165.1:42286-63036 GCA_009831015.1 Picea engelmannii
ATGATAAGTAATAGTTACATTCTTTACATTATCATACATATGAGCACCAACTCATAATGAGGCTACAACCTCAGTTTTGCAAGCTGCTACTTGTTGAGAGCACCAACTCTCTGTTTTCTCTAGCACCCACTAGAAGGAAGCACTGACTCCCTGGTTTCTCTAGCACCAACTAGAAGGAAGCACCAACTCCCTAGTTTCTCTAGCACCAACTAGAAGGAAGCACCAACTCCCTGGTTTCTCTAGCACCAACTAGATGGAAGCACCAACTCCCTGAGTGTTTCCAACACCAACTGGATGGAAGCACCAACTTCCAATCATACATGAAACCAACCTGTATAACAAAGAACAATAGTTCTCCCTTGCACCACCCTACCACCCTGGTTTCTTTGGCTGCAACCAGATGGACGCTACAACTCCCTGTGTTCAAGCACCCACTTGAACCTATGAGGACAACAATCCTCCCTAGCACCTCCCTTCCACCCTGAAATATAAATCTTTGCTACTGAAACTTATTACAGTGATATAATGTTCAACAATGGCTTACCAGACTCATCATTGTTCTGCTGCATTTCGTTGCTCTGTCTGCCTCACTGCCTTCTTGCACACATGACTTGCGCTGTTTGTTCTTCTGCTTTTTATGCTCTGTGTGCCATGTCCATTCACTGCACAGTTCCTCTTCTGTTCAATTAAGCTGTTTCACTCTCCTCCTTCTTCACACATGAATCACCTTCAACAACAACAACCACAACAACTCCAACAGAAACAACAACCCCATCTCTTCTCTGTACCGTGTACTTATATCTTCTGTGCACCTTGTGCATGCAATGCACACAATACCTCTGCATACTCACACTGCGTCGATATCCTCCACCTCTCGAGTGCTCTTCCTGATCATCATGGTAACTCTTCAGCTTCTCTGGCGGTTTTCCCACGCGTTCAGCATCACTGGGTGTTATGCTGAGATTCCTTTGCCTCTCTGGCAGTTGAGACTCTTTGTCTTCTCTGGCATAGTCGATCTTATCCTTTCTGTTTCAGTTACAGGCTCCAACCCTCATCGAGCTGTCAATTTCCTCCACAAATTTTCTTCATTCCACTGGCAGATTCCTTGTAACTCTTTAGCTCCTCTAGAAATCACACAGAAGTCTCTTCGCATCCTCTGGTAGAAACCATCAATGGTTTCTAGAAGTTACACTGTGAAGATCAATATTAGCCCTCCGATCATTCTCATGTTCACCTCCATCATTCGATTAACTGTGAAGGGTATTGTCGTTATTTACCCATTTTGAACTTTAAAAATTCGGAGATTCTGCGATGAGACATCTTGAGTCTCCATGTCATGAGCTCTGAAAAGGAGCTTGTCTTCTCTAGCTCCCTCCTCTACGTGACCATAGGTGGTGACCACCGGTTACACCGACAATTCACCTTTTTGGTATTTCAGCATTCGTATGATCTAGTGTCTCGACACTCCCAGACGCGATCCCCGAAATTTCGAGGTGGAGCTCATCTGTACTAGGTCCTTCCTCCACGTGACCACACACGGTGACCACAGGCTGCGCTAAAAGGTGCTGCGAACTCATGATCTTCATCGACCCTGATCGACGGTCCATGATCTCGATGAATCAATAGTCCAGATCTTTTCACGATCTCTCATATCGCTGTTCCTTAGATGGAGGTTCTCGTCACTCCAAGTCGCGATAGGCGAAGCTCTGAGATGGAGCTCAGATCAACGGTCCACGTTCTTGGTGATCCGACGGTCTTGATATTTTCGTGATCTTGCATCTCACTGTTCCTTAGATGGAGGTTCTCGTCACTCTAAGTCGTGATAGGCGAAGCTCCGAGATGGAGCTCAGATCAACGGTCCACGTTCATGGTGATCTAACGGTCCTGATCTTTTCACGATCTCGCATCTCATTGTTCCTTAGATGGAGGTTCTCATCACTCCAAGTTGCGATAGGTGAAACTCCGAGATGGAGCTGGATCAATGGTCCAGAATCTTGGTGTATTGATGGTCCAGATCTCTTCGTGAATTCACATCTCACAGTTCCTATGATGAAGGGTATCATCACTCCAAGTCACGATAGCCGAGACTCCGAGATGGATTTGGATCAATGGTCAAGATCAAACCTTGATTTGATGGCTAAGATCAAACCTCGATCTGATGGCTAAGATCAAACCCCGTTCCTTTGACTTTCCAGCCAACGACATGATGATCTTTCGCCATGTGTCCTATGGACCCAATGGTTCAGATCTTGTCATGATTTCGACACTTCACAAGCCTTCTTCATGCTTGATCAACGGTCCACATTCCTTGGTGATCTGACGGTCAAGATCTTTTCGTGAATTCACATATCGTGAGTTTGAGCCTCTTTCCTTTGAATTTCCTGACCTGTGAAACTCCGAAATGGAGTCTTTTTGGTGCTCTGATATTTTGCCACGCGTCCTCTTGATCCAATGGACCACGACTGTTATATCTTCCTTACATATTCACCATATCTAACGACTATTGGTCCTTCATACTTACCCCAGATCCTACAACCCAGATCTTCTCGCGATTTCGCCACTTCGTCCTGTGAGTTCTCGACACCTTCAAGTCTTGATCTATAAAACCCCGAAATGGAGTCAGACCAACATAATTTGGCCTTTCTCATTTCACCTCTTCTTGCACTTTAATGAATGTGCAGGTTCTCCCTGATCCAAAAATGGTTGGATCTTATGCTCAGATATGACGCCTAAGATCTGTCCTCCTCTTCTACGCGTTCTTGTTGTCTACAAAAAGATCTGACGGTCCTCCTTCTTTCGGGAATTTTGAAAGAGATCCAACGATCACTGATGCTTCTCCTCCCGAGCTTACTCATCCTCCTTACTTGGAAGAATTTCTAAGTGTCAAGGGCCTCGACCTTTGATCCACCTGAGATCCTGAGTACGCTATCTCTCTTGAGCTTTAGCAGTGAGTTAACCTCATCCCTAGTGCACACCTACGCACTGCATTCGACTCTGCGCTAATTCCTCCTGATCTTACTTTGTTCCTATTTTTCCATCGATGCACACTCTGATCCTACCATCAATGACAAGATCACTTTGCCTGTTAAACCTGCCAACAATCCTTTGCACTATCTCTTCTGAACTTATCGAGCTTGCTCTGCAGCTTCTTCCTAAAATACTTCTAATGCCCATCTATTACATTCTTCCTGTACTCATGCCATCTTCACTGCTGTTATTGCCATCAATGAAAAGCATACGCTGCCTGTTAAACATTTGCCAACAATACGCCCCTGCGCAAACCCAATAACATGAATGAACCCATACCCAAGTGAACGATATGTAGTGACACAAAGTATTTCAAACTGAACAAACCCCATAACAACAAACAATTGGCTATGGTGATAAGAAAGAATGGAGACAACCAACCAATATGGACCGAAAGAAAACCCTTCAACCAAGACCAATAAGGATGACAGAGAGCCTTCATGGCTTCTAAACTCAGAATGATCATCGAAATTGTAACTTCAACCATTATTGCAATGAAAATACACCAACCATTCATTCCAGAAAAAATATCACAAATTTAGAAATTTGCCAGACTTAATGAAAGCACAGACCCATAAATCACCGAGCCAATATCTATTTCATAACCAGAGCGGGTTCATGGATGGGGAAAAGACATACTTGTAACCACAAAAACCTTAAAAACGCGAGCTTGGCCGAACAATTCTCTTTGCTTGAAAATCGGAGCTTAACCACAATGTACACAATTGAACAATAGCCAGGGTGACGGCTAGTGGAAGGGGTATGGAGGGACGTGCAGTAAATGCACGTCGCCTCTGTTGTAACAAATATTGAAATTTTGGCTTTCGACAACTTAGGAGAGAAAAAATTTATAGTGTTTAACTACCGAAAGTGTAGATGTGAGAAAATGGCCATTTGTCTGTCATGCACATCACTAAATGTTCTCTACTTGTCATCTTCAGTCAAATAATGCCGAAATCAACCCCAAATGCCACAGCAGTATAACAGTCACAAGCCAACTCATGAAAAATCCAAAGACAGGGTTCACATGAGAATCAAAGAAATATACCATATGTTCGACCATTGAGTCACAAGGAGAATGAATGGAAGCATTGGTAGTGGAACAACCACATACACCGAGCATTAAGCCACATGGAGAAAAAGCTCACGAGTCCTGGCCGTCAAGGATTTGGCCGACGTAGATATTTTAATAACTACAGCTCCGATCCCCGAATTCACTAAAGTATTAAAGGATAAGCTAGGTTAATTAAATATTAATAAATATTAACGTTAATAACTCTCATCGCAATTTCGCGATTTGGGATTTCTTGCGTCAAGCATTATCGAAGTCCTGACACTTAAATCTATGAAAGGTTAAAGATTAATTGTTAATCGTGATTAATTAAGAGATTAAGAAAAATGATTATTGTCTATTTAATCCCATTGTGATTTGGGATTCCTTTCATTTCATAACTCTTGAAGACATGATACCCAAAACCTCGAAACCTGAAAACCCAAAATCGAGACTCCAGTCATATACAAAACTGCTTTAGAAAAACACAATTTTCTCAGCCCTGGAGAGGCCTTTTTTCGCGTTCGAATAGTTGATAGACATATAAAAATCTTAATATTTCCAGTGGTGTCTTCAGAATTTCATTTGGATCTTGGGAAGGTAGTCAAAATTCCCCCGAAATATGAGTTTCGTTTTCAGAACTGTGGCATTTTTTACTTTTCTGAGACATCATTTTCAAATGATGATTCTGAGAGACTGGAGTATCATTTTGAGAAACAGTTGGAGGATTTTGTGCCTAACACATTACATATAAATATCCTCTCTCATTTTTCCTACAGGCATCACATATTGGGAGAATCAAATCCATCTCCAAGCCCTAATTTTCAAATTTCATATTTTCCTGTTTTGACACATGTTTGTTAAATGCAGATTTGGGGCAAATGAAAATGGATCTTAGGGAATCGATAGAGGTTTTTTCTCAGAATAAAAATATTCACAAAATCCTCTTTTAGTTGATACACAATTGTCACAATTCTAGAGATATAGAGCCATAACCGCAACCCTAGTTTTTAGCATTTTGGCCCATTTTCTATGGCAAAAAGTTTCAAGAATTGGTTGTAACTGTTGTTATCTTTTAGATTAGAGAGGATTTCGACATCAATACATATATGGGGCATATTTTTGAAATAGAGGAGAAAAAGGAGGGGGGGGGGTAGTACTCTTGGGACTGCAATCTTTTGCTTTCATGTTTAATATAAGAGTGCAGAGTCATTTTCAATCTACAATAGAGATTCTTGTGATGTTGGTTACAGGGTTTGTCTATTGCTCAGTTTTCATACTATTCCATTCACTTTTTCTTCCTGATTTGTAACATGTGTTTGTAATGGAATTCATCTATTTTTTAGATGCTCTATTGCAGGATAGGTTATAGGTTATTTCTTGTAGAGATATGAAGGTTCATAATTCATCCTTTGCTAGATGCTCTGTCCCAACTGTCTCTTTCCACTGATTTATGCTTGGAATTCACTCATTGCTAAGTGCTCCTTGCATTTTGATATGCTTTCTCTTTATTCTATTGCCATACTTTTTATAAATCCTTCCCTCTATAATCAAATTATATCTCGCCTTTGCTCCATGGATTTCCATTGCTAAAACACTCTTATTAATTGCTTGATCATTTGACTCCATGCCTAATGGACTACTTTCCGGTCCAACCCATCAACCCTAAAAACCTCAGAACTTTCTGTTATCCACATATCTGCCCACTGTTAAGCTTAGTGAATATCCTATCGTGACATATATTCGAGAGACCCCTCTCGGGTTGGGAGGGGCAATTTCTAATCAAAAGTGGTTTGTGGTTATCTCAGAATTTACTTGCACACAACCCAAATCAAGTTCTGAATGATAACTTATTTTTTCATTTAAAATTTGCTAAGGCTTGGCTCTGTTACAACCTAGAACCAACTCTTGCGACAACATTTTATGGCGCTGTTGCTGGGGACAAAGGAACAAATTTATCTTCCCTGGGATATGACAAAAGGTTCAGATCTATTTCTTGATGGTGAACAAGGGATAGGCATTCAATTGGCTGTGATCATTCACCTGGTGACTCCTTGGTTTGAAGACTCTACATGATTCACTGGCGACTTCACTGGTCTCAAAATGTCGGATTCGTTCATTGCTCGGATTGCTGCAAGGTTTTCTCCTCTGGACTTTACAAATGTTTATGGTTTTTCAAACATTGTTCCAGACATTAAAGTTTGGGAAGATGTCATTCCTAAATTTGGAGAATATGAGGACGACAATCCCGCTCAACACTTGTTTGAATTTTA
The DNA here is from genome assembly GCA_009831015.1 of Picea engelmannii. Classification (NCBI taxonomy): domain Eukaryota; kingdom Viridiplantae; phylum Streptophyta; class Pinopsida; order Pinales; family Pinaceae; genus Picea; species Picea engelmannii. Next base: position 48,638 of record ML809165.1, read on the forward strand.
CAAGCTCATGGATGAATTAAATATACATCATGAAGATGTCCTCATGAAACTATTTATGTTTTCGTTGGAAAGAGATGCTAGACTCTGGTATAAATCTTTATCTCATTCCAGTATTCCTTCATTGAAAGATTTTCACATACTTTTTCATCAACATTGTAAAAGAATCTATTCAGCTGAAATACTTTTTGAATATTACTGTAATATAAAATTCATAAGACAAACACATCTTCTTGAAGAGGATGAAGGAATATCAGAAATTTCTCAAGTCGATGAAGATAATCAGTATGAAGAAGAGTTGGCTGATAAAAAGTAGGATATGATAGCTCTTGTGATCACATTCAAGAAGAAGATATTCAACATCATGGTCAACCTGCATAAGAGAAAGAAAACAATAGTTGCTTGATCCATAAATTGCACAGACCACCTCCTCCTTTAACAAAAGAAGAGATAGATCTGCTCTTGAATAGTCATGTTTCAACCCCTGCATTCACAGATCTGCAACATCCACACAGTCTTGAAGATCTTGTACACTCTGTTTTGTTTCATGAAAAAGAGGTGGCTGTCATGTTTAACCATCCTGAAGAATGTTTGGTGTTCGAGAATGATTTAGATTTTGATGTAAAGGCTATTGATGATGAAGAAGACAACGATATTTTTGGAAATCTGTTTCAAGATCAGATTGCTGATTTTTCAATGCAAAAACCTTCAGGATTTTATTCTGATTTTCCAGTATTCGATAAATATAGTGATGATGAAGAGGATTTTAAAGATTTGTTGTCTAATGAAATTTCATCAAATCCTATTTATCAACTAAGAGATGATCAGGAAAGTATGAATGCTATGGTTGAAAATAGATATGAATCTGTTGTTCAAGAGTTCAATGAAGATCCTTTTAACTTTGATACATCCTCTAAAGATATCATTGTTGGAGAGGGTGATCATAAATTTTTTCATGATGCATATTTTCAGACTCGGTTTTCATTTGATCATTATCAAGATAGTAATGTAGGAAATGAAGAACATATCTCTTCTTCTCTCTTAAAAATTGTCAGTTGTAATAGGCCAACATATCATAGTGATGAATTCAGATTACAGGGATATGATGAAAGAGAGAAGACAAGTTCAGATCAACAGTTGATCATGCATGTTTCCCCAACAAATATTGAGCAGTCTACATTTAACATTCAGATCAGTAAAGGAAGAAAGCAACAACATTTCAGTCAGTTGGAACAACAACAAAATGAGGTATTTCTATGTGACTTTTATGATCCAGTAGCAGTTTATATGGAGTCAAAATGAGGGACTGAATTTTTTATTTCCGGCTTATTGAAGTCTAAATTTCAAACTGTAAGTACCTACTCCCAGGGCATGTTTTGAAATTTGCAGCTACTCCTATCATCCTTTTTCTCAAAGATGGAAGTATAATTAAGTTTGTTAGTCAGATACTCGCTTGGTTGATTTGGAAGTTTTCCTATACTTGAACAAAGCAATGATATTGATTAGAGAACGTGATGTATATAAATAAGATTGACTTTGAGCACTAGAGTACAACAATGGTTTTCGGTATGTTTCCGGTTTAGTTTGGAATCCAATATGGTTTTGTTTTAAAGCATTATGACTCCATAGCCTAATGAATGCATAAGCGGTTTTTTGTTTCGAAAAGGTGCAAGTAAAGCGATAGAGTTCAGAGTTTGATAAGGGTGATTTCAGGTCTCCCAATGGATGAAGGCACGTGGTCTACTATTCTTGGCTCTTTGCAGGAAAGCACCATCCCTAGATGGAGCCTATGTTGTAACAAATATTGAAATTTTGGCTTTCGGTAACTTAAAAGAGAAAAATTTTATAGTGTTTAACTACCAAAAGTGTAGATGTGAGAAAACGACCATTTTTCTGTCACGCGCAACACTAAATGTTCTCTACCTGTCATCTTCAGTCAAATAACGCTGAAATCAACCCCAAATGCCACAACAGTATAACAGTCACAAGCCAACTCACGAAAAATCCAAAGACAGGGTTCAGGTGAGAATCAAAGAAATGTACCATATGTTTGAGCGTTGAGTCGCAAGGAGAATGAATGGAAGCATTGGTAGTGGAACGACCGCATACACCGAGCATTAAGCCACATGGAGAAAAAGCTCATGAGTCCGAGATTTTTGGCCGTCGAGGATTTGACCGACGTAGATATTTTAATAACTATAGCCCCGATCCCTGAATTCACTAAAGTATTAAAGGATAAGCTAGGTTAATTAAAGATTAAAAAAGATTAACGTTAATAAATCTCATCACAATTTCCCGATTCAGGATTTCTCGCGTCAAGCATTATCGAAGTCCCGACACTTAAATCTAAGAAAGGTTAAAGATTAATTGTTAATCATGATTAATTAAGAGATTAAGACAAATGATTATTGTATAATTAATCCCATCATGATTTGGGATTCCTTGCATGTCATAACTCTTGAAGACATGATACCCAAAACCCCAAAACCCGAAAACCCGAAATCGGGACTCCAGTCATATGCAAAACTGCTTTAGAAAAACATAATTTTCTCAGCTGTGGAGAGGCTGTTTTCCATGTTCGAATAGTCGATAGACATCTACAAATCCTAATATTTCTGGTGGTGTCTTCATAATTTCATTTGGATCTTGGGAAGGTAGCCAAAAGTCCCTCGAAATATGAGGTTCATTTTCATAAATGTGGCATTTTTTACTTTGCCGAGTCATCATTTTCAAATGATGATTATGAGCGAATGGAGTATCATTTTGAGAAAAAGTTGGAGGATTTTGTGCCTAACACATTAGAGATCATTAGAATCTCTTAGTTTTCCTACAAGTGTTACATATTGGGAGAATCAAATCCATCTCCGAGCCCTAATTTTCGGATTTCATATTTTCCTGTTTTGACACATGTTTGTTAAATGCAGATTTGGGGAAAATGAAAATGGATCTCAGGGAACTGAGAGAGGTTTTTGCTCAGAATAAACATATGCACAAAATAATCTTTCCTTTTATACATAGCTGTCGATATTCGAGAGATACAGAGCCATAAGCGCAACCCCAATTTTCAACAGTTTGGCCCATTTTCTATGGCAGAAAGTTTCAAGAATTGGTTGTAACTGTTGTTATCTTTTAGATTAGAGAGGATTTCGACCTCAATACATATATGAGGCATATTTTTAAAATAGAGGAGAAAAAGGAAGGTGGGGGGGGGGTAGTACTCCTAGGACTGTAATCTTTTGCTTTCATGTTTAATATAAGAGTGCAGAGTCATTTTCGATCTACAACATAGATTCTTGTGATGTTGGTTACAGGGTTTGTCCATTGCTTAGTTTTCATACTATTCCATTCACTTTTTCTTCCTGATTTGTAACATGTGTTTGTAATGGAATTCATCCATTTTTTAGATGCTCTATTGCAGGACAGGTTATAGGTTATTTCTTGTAGAGATCTGAAGGTTCAAAATTCATCCTTTGCTAGATGCTCTGTCCCAACTATCTCTTTCCACTGATTTATGCTTGGAATTCACTCATTTCTATGTGCTCCTTGCATTTTGATATGTTTTCTCTTTATTCTGCTACCATACTTTTTATAAATCCTTCCCCCCGTAATCAACTTCTATCTCGCCTCTTCTCCATGGATTTCCATTGCCGAAACACTCTTATTACTTGCTTGATCATTTGACTCCATGCCCAATGGACTACTTTCTGGTCCAACCCATCAACCCTAAAAAACTCAAAACTTTCTGTTATCCACAGATCTGCCCACTGATCTTAGTGAATATCCTATCGTGACATATATTCGAGAGATCCCTCTTGGGTTGGGAGGGGAAACTTCTAGTCAAAATTCGTTCGTGGTTATCTCAGAATTTACTTGCACGCAACCCAAATCAAGTTCTAAATGATAACTTATTTTTTCATTTAAAATGTGCTAAGGCTTGGCTCTGTTATAGCCTAGAACCAACTCTTGTGACAACAACCTCCATCCTCCAGTCATTCAATTCCTTAGTACACGCCAGCCCACTAATCCATTAATTCATTCAATTAAACCATGCATCGAAACCAACATCCACTAATTTCCAAGAGCGCCACCCTATGTCACATTAACCACTGCCAACACATATCACATAATATCCATATAACTCAATAAATCGTATAGCCACTAACCCCGTTAGCTGGGACTAAGAATCATCCTTTTAATTCCAATGCATATAGTGTAGCATATTAGTATAGTCTAGTTTATTCCTTTTGCACTTTGTTATATTTATTTTATCTCTTTTCAACTGCTCTTATATATTATTACTAACATGTCTCTTGTGCAGGTGTCACAATAATGAATCCAAGAACATATAGCAAGGGTAACAATGGATAACATGGGTCACCGCATCATGAAATTAGATGCTAGAGCAACAAAACACACATAACATGCCTTATCCATCATTCATTTGTCGCAATTAGAACCAACACATAATAGACCTTATCCATCGAAAATAAAACCAAGATTTCATCAATCATGTAGAACTCTGTAGCAGTGTCGAACAAGAACATAACATGAAAAAAAAACTAGATCTGATCTCCCAATCTACAAAGGGGTCCCACCTACTAGTATTATATATCTTGTTAGGTTATAATAATAGGCTTTAAAAATAATTTGCAGGAAAAAATCCTCGTTGTGATTTTAATCGTCAACACTCCTTAAATTTTGATGCTTCAACATAAATTGGGACCCCTCATTCTTTTCTAGTCTTGAACATATTGATTTTTAATGAAGTTTTTCTTTATTGAATGAGTTCAAGTTTCAGGTTTACATCCACTAGATATTGTCTTACCCTTATATTCCTTGCTTTTCATTGATAACATTTATCATGGATTGTGACTAAGTCACTTATCTTTGAGATCATGATTTTGAAGTTTGGTTAAGTCTTGAAGTTTACCCCCTTGGTAGCTTCATTAATTCTTTGATTTATTTTAAGTTCAAACCTCAACTTTGTGACATTGTGCAACCCTCCAAAGTTCCTTTCTCATCATTGTACATTTATTTGAAATTTCCCTTTATCACAATAGTTATCATCTTCCCGCATCACTCCTTCAAAAGTTTAAACATTGATAGAGTTTTTTACAAAAGTGACAAAGATTGAAAGATATTCCCCTTGCATTGTATTGCAAAGAGTCAAATGTTTAAAATATATCCCCACTGTGACAATACACAAGAATTCTTGTTTTTGGGAAGTGTGACATATTACAAAGGAGGCAAACTATGGAAACATTTGATTCGGATTATGTTGAGAACAAAATGAGATACAAACATAACTATAGAAGAGAACACATAAATACAATGAAACCCAACTTCTATTAATGAATAAAATAACAGAATGTTGTAGAACACAAACTGACTAGATTGGTGGTAGTTTATCTTTGAAGAGAAATATGCTAGCTATGCTCAATCACAAAAAGCATTACATCACACTCCATTTCATGCTCAAAGGTCCTCCTTCACCTTGATTATATATGAGAGAATGAGAGGAGAATAATTCCCATGATGCATGTGGGATAAATTGGTCTAAGTTTACAAAATTCCATAGGCATGTAAAACACTAGGACTTCCTGGGAAGGTCACCCATCCCAGTACTACTCTATCCCAAGCACACTTAAATATGGAGTTCTAATGGGATCCATTGCATTAACATTGTAGGCATGTACATAAAATCACTAGGAAATCATTACATGATGGTTATAATTAACAAATGGAGGTATCATTACATTACATTTCCCATCAAAAGGTTGAATACCATGGTTTATCAAAACCACAAGATCAAAAACGTTGATTTAGTGGAAGAAGTGGATGGCCACCAAGATCCATCTGGATCAGTCCTCCCCCCTTAGGAAGAAATGGTCCCCATTGCATCAAGTTCTCGAGAGATGGGGAAAATTTTGCTGAATCTTAAGCTTAGTGAGCCGTTTTCCTTGATGAAGTAGCTGCCCTCTTTTTTGCTTGGCATTAGCATGTTGAAGGATGTCATGAACCTATTTTTGGAGGGATTGGATCCATTCAAAAAATCCGGTTGCATGATCTACCTTGTTTTGAGTGTGGGAGGACTCTATAAGTGAATATGTAGTAGGAATAAATATATCAATGGGGGCTAATGGCTGGAACCCAAAGAACACCTGAAAAGGGCCATGGCCAATAAAGCTATGTTGAACATATGGAAGACTCTCATTCTTTGGAAGGGAGTGTCTATATATTGGACCATTGGGTAAGGGAGCATCGAACACCAAGTCAATGTAATGCTTGACTTGGTAGTGTAGAGGCACCCCCATGGGTGAAATAATATGTTATGCTCCTCTATAATCTTTTTGACCTTCTTTTGCTGTATAGAAAGGTCTTGGGATGAGGTTGTGGTGGTCGAAGTGACCTTTTGTTCACCTTCTGACCAAATTGCGAAGAGGGAAAACTTTGTGGTCTTAAATATTACTTTTTGAAACTGTTTTTCCAAGATCAATGAAATGGAATTAGTCATAACTACCTCTGGTATCCTGTAGAGATGACGTCCCAGAGTAACAATAACATTGTGGGGTCGAGACTCATAGATAGAATGAAATTTCCACATATATGGTTATCATAGACTTCAAGTGGGGAAACATCACACAATACCTCATCCTTTAAGGGGTTTATGCCATAGGAAATGTGACATTGTTGGATGATACAAACTCCTTGTCCTTGGCTCAACCATACGATGGTGTATGGTTGAGGGTGTGACACTGTTGGAAAATTAAATCTCTTCATGAATTCAGTTGAGATCATGTTCTTATGATTCCCACTGTCAATAATGAAATGCAGTGGGGTACCCTTTACCCACATCTATGAGTGGAAGATGCACTCCCCTCCTTAGGCTCTTTTAGTTCTTTTGGTTGTATTGTTGTGGCCATGATGGTAGCAATGGGTTCTACATTGATGATCCATTTCTCTTTATCATGCTATGAATTAGAGTTCGAGCCAAGTTTTTATTCTTTTTCTTTGATATCAACCAACAATGAATGTTTCAAGCGACATTCATCAGTGTTGTGTTGGAGTATTTTGAGGAATTCACACCACTTTCCAGTGTCCTTCATCTTCTTGTTACCCTTATTTTCCCGCATCTTGGACCGGTTGTCTTGAAGTTGGATGTTTTGTGAGTTAGCATTGTCTTTACCATACTTCTATTGTTGCGTATTTGTAGACCTAAACTCTTGCTTATTGTGCTACTTAAATTTCTACTTGATTTTAATAGCATATCAATAAGAGACCCCTGGTGAGGATATGTCCAATAAATCCATCTCCAAGAAATACATATCTATTTGGATGTACCTATGTAGGTCACTGCGGTACTTCAGAACCAAGTGTCTCTCATAATATTGAATACCCATATTTGAGCATAGGTCATGGAAGATGTTGGTCTACTCTGGAACTATCTGGTCTCTCTCATGATGCAAAATCATCCATCTCATATACTATTCATCATAGCTTCCAACAAGGTATAACTCCTCCTTGAGGGAATCCACAAAGGCCGCCCATGTGGGTTCTCTCCTTAATGGTGTAGATTCATTCATGGTGTGCCTCTCCCAGTAATATTCCCACCAAGATTTTACATGGGGAAGGTCTTTAAGGAGTGCAAAGGTGATCTTTTTGGCGTCAGAATTTTTTTGGAAAGAGTAATAACCTTCTAGAAAATTCAACCATTTCTCTATAGCATTTTGATATATCTATCCTTCAAATAAAGTGATATGAAAATTAACTTGTACATTGAATGGAATCGCACCTTCGAAATGGCTGCTTTTCGAAGATTCCTCGACCACCATTGGTAGTCGTCGAAGGATTTGAGTGAAGTTGTCCATCATCTCGTTCCTCTGTCGTGCAAGGGATTCCTCGAGCAACATATTGAAAGGATATCTTTCTCTTTCATCTCTCTTTTCTTCCACTATGGGAGGTCTCTTAGGCTGGTGAGAGTGGTCATCCCCAAGAGAAACTAGCTCAAGACCCAACTCTCTATACCCTGACCTCGCCAGGGACATGCCTTGAGAAATAAAAAGGAGTAGATTTCTCTGATACCACTGATTCAGATTATGATGAGAATGAAATGATATATGCAAAAAACTATATCTGAGAGCACATAATATAGTGAAACCCAACTTCTATTATTGAATAAAACAACAACATGCTATAGAACACAAACTAGTTAGATTGGTTGTAGCTTATCTTTGAAGAGAGATAGATTCCAACTATGCTCAATCACAACAATCATTACATCAAATTCCATTGCATACTCAAAGGGTCTCCTTCACCTTGATAATGTATGAGATAGTGAGAGGATAATAATTCCCATGATGCATGTGGGATAACTTGGTCTAAGTTTACAAAATGCCATAGGAATGTAAAACACTAGGACTTCTCGGGAGGTCACCCATCCTAGTACTACTTTATCCCAAGAATGCATAGCTACAAAGTTCTAATGGGATCCGTTGCATTAATGCCGGAGACACGTACATAATACCACTAGGAAATCATTACATGATGGATGTAATTAACAAATGGATATAAAATTACATTAAATTCCCCATTAAAAGGGTGAATATCATGGTTTATCAAAACCACACACTTGAAAATGTTGATTCAGTGGAAAAGTTGGATGGCCACCGAGATTCACCTTTATCAACATTCACCTATGAGTCATCATAGATACACAAGTAGAGGGTCGCAAGGATCATGAAGAAGGAAAATTTAGAACCATCACTATTGTTGATCTCTCTTCCTGTTAGGGACAAGACTCAACTTTCTAGGGTTGTCTTGAAATGCTTATTAATATCCCTTTTGCTTTTTTTTTTTTATAGAGATGCTACTCCTCTTTCTCACTCATACATACTTACTCAAAACATAAATTGATACATTCATAACATCAACTCGTGTGAGTGGACCAGGTTGTGAAATAACTAAGCAGATAATAAATGAATTATAATAAAAAGATAATAACCTCACTTGAAAGAATAATAACATCCATCCCATCACATCGGTTCATTCAGGCAATGAGAAAATCTATATGAGAGTAAAAAAAATTACTCATAGATGTTCAAGTTCGAATAAAGTGATTTCCTATTGCAAAACACAATGTTCTTGATACTTAAACGATCAAAGGAAATCCATTCGTCTAAATGGACTGGGATGGGGCTCCCATGGACCAAATAAAATGGTATCGGTAACCTGGAAGACAAGGAGAAATGAAGTCAGGTATCAACTTTACAAATGAAAAATACACTTAATAAAGTTGGATGGTCGAAGATTGGGAGGACAAGAGGGAAATGATTCAAAATAATTGCACTCACAAAATAACAAAGGAATGACAGATGGATGGATGTCTCTTTCTCTCTCTCTTGCAGATAATAAATGAATTATAATAAAAAGATAATAACCTCACTTGAAAGAATAATTACATCCATTCCATCACATCGGTTCATTCAGGTAATGAGAAAAAAGGGATTTTGAAGAAAGAATTATAGACAAAGAATAAGGAAAATGGTCCATAAATCAGAGAGCTTAAAATGATTTCATTAATTTAGAATCATAAGATGCATAGGAGAAACACACATGAGATGTCATTGCTTTATAAAAAGTATAAAACCAAAAATGTTATGAACTCCTGGAATAACTCTATATGCGAGTAAAAAAATTACTCATAGATGTTCAAGTTCGAATAAAGTGATTTCCTATTGCAAAACACAATGTTCTTGATACTTAAATGATCAAAGGAAATGCATTCGTCCAAATGGACTGGGATGGGGCTCCCATGGACCAAATAAAATGGTATCGGTAACCTAGAAGACAAGGAGAAATGAAGTCAGGTATCAACTTTACAAATGAAAAATACACTTAATAAAATTGGATGATCGAAGTCTGGGAGGAAAAAAGGGAAATGATTCAAAAAAATTGCACTCACAAAATAACAAAGGAATGGAAGATGGATGGATCTCTCTCTCTCTCTTTCTCTTGTAGATAATAAATGAATTATAATAAAAGTATAATAACCTCACTTGAAAGAATAATTACATCCATTCCATCACAACGGTTCATTAAGGTAATAAGAAAAAATGGATTTTGAAGAAAGACTTATAGACAAAGAATAAGATAGATGGTCCAGAAATCAGAGAGCTTAAAACGATTTCATTAATTTAGAATAATAAGATGCATAAGAGAAACACACATGAGATGTCATTTCTTTATAAAAATTCTAAAACCACAAATGTTATGAACTCCTGGAATAACTCTATATGAGAGTAAAAAAAATTACTCATAGATCAAGTTCGAATAAAGTGATTTCCTATTGAAAAACACAATGTTCTTGATACTTAAATGATCAAAGGAAATAAAAAAGGAATGGAAGATGGATCTCTCTCTCTCTCTCTCTCTTGCAGATGCTTATTTGACGTCACAGTCTTCATGTATTTATATCCAAGCTTTGAACCTTCTTGGAATAACTGCTTCTTGGTAATTATTCTGGGTTAATTATTTGTGCCAATGATTTCTTGAGCCATTCTTCAATATATTCCTTTATTGGCAGGACAGAGATGTCTTGTTTAACCCCGAGTGAGAATATTTATTCTTCAATTTCTTCATGTTTAGAATGCAATTGTTCTACTGATTCCAAGTGGTATTCATTATTATTTACAAAGGTAACAAGCCACTGCTTAATTTCATCCTTTGAAAATTTAGTGAGATCGTCGAAATCACTTTCCCATGATGCTTTAATCACACCCAACTCTGTGTCTAGTTGTTATTTAGTTATAATCATAGAATCTCTTACAAGTTGGGGCCCTTCGAGGTCTATAACAATTTCTAGTGCTTTAAGGAACACACTACTTCTTTTATCATTTATCTTTGTATAAGTGGCAATTGAATCTCACAACATTTGTATCCTTGCTAGACACACCTGCTCTTAATTGTTTTATTCTATGGTTTGAAGGAAATTGTTGTTGGTTTCTATGATAATCACTTAAATTAGATACTCATGCAATACAAGTACCTAAATTATTTTTATAAAAAGCTTCATCATGTTCCAAGTCCCTTTTTAAATATTCTGTGAAGTTAGCCATCCTTTGTGACAAATTTATTAGACTTGAACTGATTTCCCATGCTTGTGAAATGATATTAAGTTGCTTATTAATATTTTCTATGACATACAATCTAAATCCACTCAACAATTTGGTGACTTTTCTTACCCGTGTTGATGTCCCTGGTGTACTTGGAGTCATTTGATCTAGAGAAATAATAGCCAGTGGTTYTGCAAACAATGGTTTGGGACTCAATGCGTCAAGTTCATTTATTCTTCTTTTTAATATGGTATTTTCTAACTCTTTATTTGAGATGGAACGAGCAAGRAAATCTCCARTAGTTATTTGCAGTTTTAGGAAACCTGAGGGTCCGACTCCTAAGACGTCCACTTTTGAAATCCATTTTTGAGTTACCTTCTTATTTTTTACGTGGAATTTTTCTATTTGCAACCTTTTCTCTTCTTTATTATATTGAGCATTATGCAGTGCCAAGGATTTCTCTTAAAAAAATATTGGCTCTTGTTGGGTCAAATCCTCTGCAATTCGCTGGTTTTCAACAATTTGAAGGGTTACCCAATCGGGTATAGTAACACTATSTATTTCCATATTGACTGCATTCCTTGGGCWTCCTGAATTCTGTGAATCCTTCTTGCTTGATATTCTCTTCCTTTTCTGTTGAGATATTGTATGTGTTCTTTCAATATTAATAGGGGGTGGKTCATCCTCATCGTCTCCTCTAGTACATCCTTCATTATTATTTTCTTTGCTTATATTTGATTCTTGTTTCTTTTGTGTAGAGGAGGAAATCCTACGTGTATGGGGGACAAAAGAAGATTGAACACTAGTCGCATATTTACCTCTTTGCCTTGTTTTGTTTTATTTTTGCTGAGTGTTGGAACTAACCTTAGTGACCAAATCATCATTGCATATATGTTCCTCCTTGTTCTTGGGGGTATTCAGGTCATTATCATCAGTTCCTTCAGTAATCCTTGTAAAAAGGTTGATATATCTCATGGATGCCAAATGTTCTGAAAAAAATCCCTCGAGTTCAAAAGCTTGGAGAGGTTGTCCTTCCTTCATATTAAATCCGTTTAGTATTTCAGAAACTTCTAACAAGTGGGAGACGTTTCTTATTGTTACATGAAGATAGTAAAGGGAAATGAGATAAATTGCCTCTTTCTCTTTTTGTAAAAAAGGATAGACCATGATTTGTATTTCCTGCAGACATTTGCAACAAGATATATATCATAGACAAATGTGGGAAGAATAAAAGGGATTCCATCATATCCATACAACCTAATGTAAGTATGGTCTTCTTCATAAATGCAAATTCCTTTTTCTTTGAGGAAATTCCATGCTTCTTGGGTTATCCTTGTTGGTGCTTCTCCAATCAACATATATCTAAGTTATTTAAGAAGACAATATTGAATAAGAAAAAAATGAAATGGTGCCTTATGATTCTAAAGCATAGGGTACTAGAATTGAGTTGGTTCATTTTCAACATCTAAATTTCCTCTCAGGGGTAACCCTTCAAACACATTATAGTAGGCAGATTCCAAGACCATATACACAGTCATGAAGAATCTCCAAGTCTTTAAATAATTGGCCAGCTGAAAGGAAATCTCATTTGAGATTACCTCGACCCATCTAAACATAGATTCTTTAAAAAAAGTGCAATACATATGAAACTAAACTGGGAATATGAGAAGTGGCTCTCATCCCATTAATCATGCAAATAAACATGAAAAATACCAATACGACTCTTCCAATAGAGTTATTCCAATACATAAAAGGTATGCTGGCATTTCTATAGAGGGAACCATGGAATCCTTTAACAAATTCATCCCACCACCATGGGAATCCATAAAATATTCAATGTCAGGAAGCCTACAACTTTTGTTGGAGGCGAGCGATCGAAGCATTCTTTTAAAAATCTTGGGAGTTAGTGGAACAAGGTTCTTCCCTTTAAAAACTACTCGAATTTTTCTACTTTTTCAAATCAAATCTATGGGTGCACCGGGAAACCAACTCCTTAAAGTCAACGAATTCATGCATGCAACCAACATTAACCAAGCCAATAGTCCAAATTTTGTTATTCTACTTCTGTTCAAGAGTTAGACTTTGAAACCACTTATATGCAACTGACTAATGGCTTGGTGGGAAAGAGAGTTAACAATATCTCCACAAAAGGATATTGCCTCCTTCTAGTTGCCATACTTCTTATTCTTCCAATGCATTTTGATATATGTGACACTGAATTACAGAGCTTGGGATACTTAAAGGTTAAGTGCATGAATAACATTTAATAAAACATCCCTTCAACACATACAAATTTACTTCGTAATATGGGCAAACCATAAATATAAGTTATTTTGAAAAGCAAGTGGTCTATGGGAAAATGGGATAATTAATCCACATTAACCCCAGATCACCACCCTTTACCTCACGAATCAAAACTCATAAATGGGTCATTAATGACCCTCAAACAATGTGCAAAGCGTAATAAATGGATGAAGGTTTCACTAAGTATAGCTTATGGATAGAGAGATCAATCCCTTTAGAATCTATTTGTATGGAAGTGTAGTGCGGGAAATGTAAAGGTGTGTGAGAGTGTAGGGGTCGAGGATATGGAGAGTGTAGAGGGTGCGCTATGTGAAATTCTTCGCATAAGAGTTTTGTGAAAGTGTAAGTGCGTGGAGGTTTTATTTGTGTGGAGGGGAAGTCTGTGCGGAAAAAAAGGTTAAGGTTAGGTTATTCGCACTACAAGAAAAGTTGGAAATAAACCCAGTGTTGAACTGTGCTGAACATGATTAGTGCGGGGGAATATTTTGTGCAGGATGCAGGAAGATGGTTATGAAAAAGGGAATCTCTAGACAAGTAAGAAAAATGGCTAAGTATAGTGAATTGTTTCCGTGTGTAGGAGCATGGTGGAAAATAAACAAATGGGAGGAGAAAAGGTTCTACATATGGGTAAACTTAGAAATCAAATGCGATACATGAAAATAAATCAACAACTATATTGCAAGGATGTACAACTTTGAAAGTTGTTGGCTCTACGATAAGGTGCAAGATATAATATTTGATGAGCACACCAAGGTATGATTCTGAAGATTGTTCACTAAGCGAAAAACCACAAGAAGAAAGAGATGAGGCCTATGCCATTTCCAACTAAACCAAAAGTTTGGAAGATATTTCCCCTGCAACAAGCTTCTAGAAGAAAGAGATTGAAGCTTCATCGTGTCACACTGATACATAATTTGAAAATGATCAACCTGGTGACAAGGCACAAGAGGAAAATATTTTAAAAGCATGATAATCTTGAGAAAAAAA
>ML809165.1:68617-133189 GCA_009831015.1 Picea engelmannii
CCACCTATTGATTACAAATAGAGGGGAGGTAATGCACACTACACCACTAGATGCTCTAATCCTTCACTGAAAAATGTCTCATTGAGCTAGGTAGGCCTTTGGTTACCATTCACTTTTCTTTTAAATAATATTTTCCTTATTTTACCTCCCCATCATTTGGTTTTTTTGGCCTCATTACTTCTTTTGAGAAGTTGGACCTCTTCTCCCTCTATGACTTTCCTTGTTATCTCATTTCGAACCCACCCTCATCCCATGGCTTCATTTTATTTATTATTTGAAAGGAGAAATTAGATGGTGCCCTCTCCACACTTAGCCATTCTCCAATATTTGCCTACCTCATAGTCAATTTAGGAATTAAGACCAATTTAAAATTGTGACTCTCCATATTTATTAGCTAGCAAATTTCCCCACACCTTCATCCTCATCCATCTACACCCTTCTAGCTATAAAAAGAATAGTCACCCACACACCATGACCCTTTAATCAAAATGAATCACTTCCCTTTGGTGTCCGAGTATGATAAGGGGACACTTTCAATCAAGCTCTTGTTACTATTCCACCAAGTTGCTTACCCAAAGTTGTGGAATGGATTTTCCTCTAAAAAAACATATTGTCATAGTTAATAAGCCTAAAATAGAGAATTTAGAAACATATTCAAGTCCATAGTATCATTTTCCAAGGAGAAGTACTTAAAGTTTGAAGAAACTAACCATGGACACTATTCTTGTATAATTTCTATCTTTATAATGTATGTATCTCTTGACATGGATGAGCTATAGGGTATAATTATGTCTACTAAAAGGAAACTTTGATAGAAGGAGGCAATCCATGAAATTATCCTAGAAAGAGAAACATGAGGAGAACTAGAAGAAGAAAACGCCACAGGTCCATTCTATGGAGACACTAAATGTAAAATTGACTCAAGAAATAACTATAAATGGAGTGAAATATATCAAATGTTTAAAGAATAAATTTACCAAGAGATTCCATTAACATTATATGAAAGAAACCTAAATTCTAGAGTTTATTAGACCATTTGAAGGTCTAATCTTAATAGAGTAGTAGATAGACTAGCTGTGATGCCTTGTGTTGAGATCATCTCATGGTTGATCATCCACACTAATGTTTAAAATAGGTTGATAATAAAAAAAGAAGGAAAAAAAATTGTATCCTTTCAACCTTCAAGCTTGGATGCATGCTATAAGTTTTGGAGGCCTAAGGTTGATCCGACTGATGAGTGGGTCATGTAGTTTGAGATTAATTACCATAAATTCCTCAAGATATGGTGGATTAAAGGAAAGGCCTTTAGGGAACACTAGTTAGGTGTATACCCAATGACCCATATTAGGGAACTTTACAAAATAATAGTGGCCTTAATTAGCAGGATTTATGGCAAAGAATATGCAACCTAGTTCAAAGAATCTTGGGTCCCATTATTGCATCAAGTGACAAAAGTTGGGACAATTTTCAACTGGTCCTATTTATTGTTAGCTTCATTAATTCACACCATATCCAAATCTAAATACCAAGATACAATTATTACTCCAACATTTCACATGTCTTCAAATCTACTTGATGTAGCTTGTGCCACAAACATTTTTCATAGGAATGGGATGGAAAAAATAACCCAATGAGAAACCAATTCATGTTTACTATTAGATTCCATGGGAACATAAATAAAATTTTCATTATACCAAGATATGTTAGCACTTCATGGTTCCCATGCATACATTAAGTTTTTGTGAGCCTATGCAGTGTATGATAGAAAATGCCTTGCAAACGATAAGCACAATTGATGACTAGTATGCCATAGTAAAAGACACATAATAAGGATATTTGGAGCTACTAAGGCTCCATGCCTCTTGGCCAAGTTTATCCCATACAATATTGTCATATAAGAGCTATCATATCAAATGTTCTTAAATGGAGTTGAAGTTTCCCTTGCTCGAGATAAGAAGGCCTTATGTGCTATCTTGCCACTATATATAGGTACATATGGCATAAACAATGTTAATTATACCAAAGAAGAAGGTGAAGCACTAGCTATTTTCATTTTAGGGAAGGAATATTCATAAGGCATAGTCCCCTCTATGTAGTGTCTCACCACTATTCATCCTATACTCTACTAGCATGAAGTATGGAAAGAGGAGGATATCTATTGAAGAGATGCATCACTTGTTGATGTGGTAGTAGGGATCAAAGAAAAGGTAATGGTGCCAAATATAAGGGAAAACAGAAGAAAGATAAATAAACGGATAAGCAAGAAGTGAGATAAAAGGTATCATAAAAAGAACGAATAATAAGAGAAAAGGGAGGAAATAGTACAGGAAAAGACAAAATAATAATTATTGATGAAACACAAAGAGAAAGAATAAGGCATGAAGTGTTGATTTTTCAATATGCAAGGTTTAAGCATGATGTTCATTCCATTTTATCATTTAACTTAAACCATAAACAATTTTGTTGTAACAACCAAGATCACAAGAAGAAACACCATGCACAAGTACACAAGAAGTATCTTGGGAAACCCTTCTCAACAAGGGAAGAAAACCCAACCAATTCTTTGCTATATTCTTCAAGAGAAATACCTTCACCACCAAGAAAACCTATCACACAAGAGGGTGCTTGCAAATCCTAGAAGACGAGCACCCAAGAGAGGTGTAGACTTTTCCCAAGAAGATGTACTTGCTGAAATTTCCAAACTCACACAAAAGATATGATTCCTCAATGGGGAATTTAACTTTACTCATATTAGATTTGACCTATCAATAGAAGTGTCTATTGGCACAACAATGCCGACCTCTCTAATTCACAATACAATTAATAATAACCATATTACTTCTATTTTACATTAATTATCAATTACATTAAGGTGGGGCCGACCTATACCCTTTACATTACAATTAGGGTTACATGTAGGTCTGAATATTGAACAATATAGCAAGGGATCTCATACACCCACTAGTGCTCAACCACTAGGGGAACACCCATAGGGATTTCCATATATCTATCTCACTGCATATCACAAGAGAACCACACTCACTAATGTTCAACCACTAGGATCATGTTCACCTGTGCTCATCCACAAGTACATCCAACTCAACATATCTTATTTCCCACTGAATTACACATGAGGGTCATCCAGAATTCATAATCTCAACTCTCTTCTCAGAGGAGGCTAATACATCGTCTTCATCTCTGTCTCATAACGATGCACCCAACTCATGGGAATTGACACGTTCACCTTGTGCTCAACCACATGCACGTCCAACTCAATAGATCTCCTTTCTCACTGCGTTACATAGGAGAATCATCTGGATTTATTCTCAACTCTCTATAAGGAGGAGACCATCACTATATTCCAGTTCTATCTCAGATAGGAACCACACACCCAACTCATGGGCTCTCTCTCTGGTCGACTCAATCAGTCTGTGTCCTGGAGGATATCTCACAGAGCTATAATCATCAACACTCCCTCTCAGCTAGGGATGCCTTCTCCATCAGGCCAAGTCTCACATGAAAGTACTCAAACTTTGTCTTGGCTATAGTCATCAACACTCCCTCTCAAATATAGAGGTATTCTTCACCAAGCCAGTTTGGTGAAGGTGTCTGCTATCTATTTATGTGTAGGAAGGTACGACACATGTACTTCTTTCCTCTGCATCATGTCTCTGAAAATGATATTTTATCTCAATGTGTTTCGATCAATCATGAAACACATGTTTCTAAAATAGATTCACACAACTCTAGTTATAATCATAGGATCCATCTCATGATCAAGT
Organism: Picea engelmannii; assembly: GCA_009831015.1. Taxonomy (NCBI): domain Eukaryota; kingdom Viridiplantae; phylum Streptophyta; class Pinopsida; order Pinales; family Pinaceae; genus Picea; species Picea engelmannii. The sequence continues at coordinate 72,400 of ML809165.1, forward strand.
AAATCTGTCAAAATTTTATGAAGCCGTACTGCTTCGCACACTCAATGATATATACTCTGCTTATGTGGTATTTAAGGCCACAGAGCTTTGTTTCTCACTGTAGCAGGAAACCATGACAACCTTCATCATAAAAAAACAACCATATGTTCTCTTTCGGTCCACTGTACTTTCTGCTCAATCTGTATTGACATATCCTGCAAACTCAAGTTCACCCTGGAGGAATATCTCAGGCCATATCCAACTGTGCCTCGTATATATATCAATACACACTTTACTTCTATTCAGTGAGTCTGTATCGACTGACTCATTGATTGGCTAAGCAAATTCACTACATAACATGAATTGAGTATGGTGTTAACTAGATACATCAATGATCCAATCAGTTGTGGATCAATCTTGTCTGAATCATAATCATTCATTTTCTTCAAATCCATCATGGTGGTTTTGCATTCTGTCACACTGAACTTATTTAATATTCCCACTGTATGTTTTCCTTGACTCAGGAACAATCTCATCGATCCTCTGACATACTTCTTGTCCCAAGAAGTAGTGTATCATACTTAGATCCTTCATCTCAAAATCAGAAGCCAAATCTTACTTGTATCCAACAACATGGCTTCTTGAATAAGTTATCAAAAATCGGTCTTTCGTCACAAATGTGGTAATATAATTTTAGTTTACCAACACTTTTTCTAAAACCAAAACTCATCAAGAATCCATCTAGTTGATGTAGTTTCCAACTCATGGATGGTAGTATAGATGAAAGTGCATTGATCTACTAAATCTATGTGTCTCATCATAGTTTAATCCCTCTGCTTGTGATAATCCTCTAGCTATAGATCTCACTTTGTATTTCTCATCACTTCCACGGGTTAAATGTTTGATCTTATATTCCTCTTGGAAGTCATCACAAACTTCCCTTTTGGTCTCTGAACAATATCTCATACATCTTTTTTTCTTTAAGATATACTGGTATTCATCTGTTATGGCATCTTTCCATAATTTTTCACCCATAGCTTCTTCATGGCAGAGAGTCTCAGAATCAATGAAGTGGCTCATGGCTGAAGGATAGTTTGAAAAATATCTTTTGCTTTCTCAGGATGTCCCTTGAGGGACTTGTATGTTCCTCTGCCTCCTGCAGATTTTTTTTGACTCTAGACATGCCTTTTATTACCAAATACAATATCTCTAGGCATATCAACTGGAGCAGCTGAACCAGATGGAATACTGTATGCCTCCCTATGAACTGATGAAGGGGGAGAAGGTATTGTCTCTTCCTTCCTTTTGTTTTGTTTTGAATCTGTCTTGAGTCAAGTAACTCTCTATGATGTTAGAAGGATGAAAGTCTTCTTTTTACCAACATAATAATCGATCGATAAGGTTTGGAATCCCATCCCAAGGATAACGGTCCAAGTCACGAGGGTTCCCACACTGGAGATAATACCCTTCACTTATTAAGAAAGAAATAAACTATAAAATTAATGATCAACTAATTTACCTGGATCTGTAGTCATGCTCAATTCTATGTTTGTTCTTTAGAGGAAGTACTTCTCCTCTCTCTTATCTTGATTCTTTTGGGGTGGGTCTGGATCAATATCAGAAGTGGAAGCATATTGTCTTCCTTTATTCATGGTTGGAAAATTTCTTGCATAGTGCCCATATTTGTCACATCTGAAGCATTGAATTTCTGAAACATCTCTTCTCTGATTGTGACCTGGGGTTGATGGTGACTTCTCATGTCTGAATGTTTGTCTGAAGTTTATTTTGAATCTTCCTCCTTTCTTTGTATGGAGTGCAAGAGCATGGTTGTCATCAGGGATGTATTCCAGTCCTCTATTTCTAAGTCTAATTTATTTTTGAGTACAGTCTGTCCACAGACGATAAAAATTTGGTAACTTTTCTCTTCCACTTATGCTTTGAAGAAAAGGTTCCCAATGTTTTGAAAGATTTTCGAGAGTAGATAAGACAAGTTCTCTGTTGGACATGATTTCTCCAATGTCTCCTAGCTGTTATTTAATCTATGATATCTTCATAAAGAATGTAGGAACTCTATCACCTTTGGTCATCTTAGTACTTTGAAGATGGCCCTTTAAGGTAAGATCTCTGAGGGTGTTTTCACTTTCAAACATATCTTTTAATGCTTCATACATTTCATAAGTTGTCTTCAAGTTGGAAATATGAGGTAAGAGATGATTATTTTTCTTTCCTTGACATCTTCTTCCTTTCTTACATTCTTCTCTTCATCGATAGCTGTATTTGGTAAAGTTTTTGTTACCACATCCAAAAGGTCATCTTCTTCAAGGGTGACCTAAAGCCTTGACTTTAAGGAACTGAATTTTCTTGTTCCATAAATCCTATCTTCTACTAAAGTTATGTTCTTCATTTTTTTGGACTTCTTCTCAAACTCTCGCCACCTGGAATTAGAAAAACTAATGGTTTTGTTGGGCTTATGACTTCCAACAATAAAATTTGAGAGTTTCACAGGAATTCTTGTTGAGTTGAAACGTTTCTTCAAGAAGTTGCAAAAACCCTAAGAACAAGAGTCTGCAGAAAATTTTGGCACCCTAGAAACCTTAGGGCCAAAAAATCAAAATCTTTGAAAATTCACTTTGAATATATCTGGAGATGCGTTGAGGAAGGATGTACAACTTGATACAAGTTTTATCTCCAAAATCCACTTGTAAGGTGCTGAAAAGGCCAATCAAGTGAGGGCTGTACAAATTTCTGCAGAAACCCTAGAGGCCGTACGAAACTGCAAAAGGAGGATGGCTTAGATTTTTAAGTGCTTGTGCATGGGTTCTTCAAGACCTATGCTCCAATATCATGTTTATTTTTCAATATGAAAGGTTTAAGCATGAAGTTCATTCCATTTTATCATTTAACTTAAACCATAAACAATTTTGTTGCAGCAACCACGATCAAAAGAAGAAACACCATGCATAAGTACACAAGAAGTATCCTGGGAAACCCTTCTCAACAAGGGAAGAAAAACTAGACAATCCTTTGCTACATTCTTCAAGAGAAAGAACTTCACCACCAAGAAAACATAGCACACAAGAGGGTTCTTCCAAACCCTAGAAGACTAGCACCCAAGAGAGGTGCACACTTTTCCCTAGAATATGTACTTGCTGAAATTTCCAAACTCACACAAAAGATATGATTCCTCAATGGGGAATTTACCTTTACTTATATTAGACTTGAACTGTCAACATAAGTGTCTATTGGCACAACAAGGCTGACCTCTCTAACTCATAATATAATTAATAATAACCAAATTAATTATCTTTTACATTAATTATCAATTACATTAAGATGGGGCCGACCTGTACCCTTTACATTACAATTAGGGTTACATGTAGGTCCGACTCTTGAAAATATAGCAAGAGATCTCATACACTCACTAGTTCTCAAACATTAGGGGCACTTCCATAGGGATGTCCATATCTCTATCTCATTGTGTCTCATAGGAGAACCACACTCAATAGTGCTCAACCACTAGGATCACGGTCACCTGTGCTCGTGCACAGGCACGTCTAACTCAACATATCTTCTTTCCCACTTCATTACACATGAGATTCATCTAGACTTCATCATCTCAACTCTTTTCTCATAGGAATATAATACATCATCTTCATCTCTATCTCATAACGATGCACCCAACTCATGGGAATTCACACGTTCACCTTGTGCTCAACCACAAGCATGTCCAACTCATCAGATCTCCTTTCTCACTGCGTTACACAGGAGAATCATATGGAGTTATTCTAAACTCTCTGTAAGGAAGAGGCCATCACCAGGTTCCAGTTCTGTCTCAGATATGAACCACACACCCAACTCATGGGCTCTCTCTCCATTCGACTCAATCAGTCCGTGTCCTCGAGGATGTCTCACGCAGCTATAATCATCAACACTCCCTCTCAGCTAGGGATTCATTCTCCATCAAGCCAAGTCTCGCACGAAAATACTTGAACTTTGTCTTGGCTGTAGTCATCAATACTCCCTCTCAAATAGAGAGGTATTCTTTACCAAGCCAGTTTGGTGAAGGTGTCTGCAATTTGTTTATGTGTAGGAAGGTATGGCATGTGTACTTCTTTCCTCTACATCATGTCTCTGAAAATGATATTTTATCTCACCGTGTTTCGATCTATCATGAAACACAAGTTTCTCAAAGAGATTCACACAACTCTAGTTATAATCATAGAATCCATCTCATGATCAAGTAAATCTATTAGAAGTTTATGAAGCCTTACTGATTCACACACTCAATGATATATACTCTACTTCTGTGGTATTCAAGGCCATAGAGCTTTGTTTCCTACTGCACCAGGAAACCATGACAACCTTCATGGTAAAACAACAACCACATGTTCTCTTTCAACCCACTGTACTCTTTTCTCAATCTATATCGACATATCCTGGAAACTCAAGTTCACACTGGAGGCATATCTCAGGCCATATCCAACTGTGCCTTGTATATATCTGAATACACGCTTTACTGTTATTCAGTGAGTCTGTCTCGACTGACTCATGGATTGGCTAAGCACATTCACTGCATAGCATGAGTCAGGTCTGGTGTTAACCAGATACATGAATGATCTAATCAGCTGTGGATCAATCTTGTCTGAATCATCATCATTCATTTTCTTCAAATCCATCACAGTGGTTTTACATTTTTTCATATTGAACTTCTTTAATATTCCCATTGTATGTTTTCCTTGACTCATGAAAAATCTCATCGGTCCTATGACATACTTCTTATCCCAAGAAATGGTGTATCATACTCAGATCCTTCATCTCGAAATTAGAATTCAAATCTTACTTGTATCCAACAACATGGCTTCCTGGATTTTTTTAAATAAAAAATCATGCTTTCATCACAAATGTGGAAATATAGATTTGGTTTAGCAACACTTTTGCTGAAACCCAAACTCATCAGGAATCCATATATTTGATGTAGTTTCTAACTCATGGATGGTAGTACAGATGAAAGTGCATCGGTCTACTAAATCAATTTGTCTCATCATAGTTTACTCCCTCTGCTTTTGATAATCCTCTGGCTATATATCTCACTTTGTATTTCTCGTCACTTCCATGGGTTACATGTTTGATCTTATAGATCCTCTTGGAAGTCATCACAAATTTCCCTTTTGGTCTCTGAACAATATCTTATAGATCACATATATGTTTTAAGATATACTGGTATTCATCTGCTATGGCATATTTCCATAATTGTTCACCCATAGCTTCTTCATGGTAGAGAGTATAAGAATCAATGAGGTGGCTCATGGCTGAAGGATAGCTTGAAAAATCTCTTTTGCTTTCTCAGGATGTCCCTTGAGGGACTTGTATGTTCCTCTACCTCCTGCAGAGTTTTGTTGAATCTAGACATGCCTTTTATGCCCTACTACAATATCTCTGGGCATATCAACTAGAGCAACTGAACTGACTGGAATACTGTCTGTCTCCCTTTGAACTGTTGAAGGGGGAGAATGTATTCTCTCTTCCTTCCTTTTATTTTGACTCTCTCTTGAGTCAAGTAACTCTCTCTACTGTCAGAAGGATGAAAGTCTTATTTTACCAACATAATAATTGATCGATAAGGTTTATATTTCTGTACCAGGGATAATGGTCCAAGTCATGAGGGCTCCCACACTGGAGATAATACCCTTCACTTAGTAAGAAAGAAATAAACTATAAAATTAATGATCAACTAATTTACGTGGATCTGTAGTCATTCTCAAATCTATGTTTGTTCTTTAGAGGAATCACTTCTCCTCTCTCTTATCTTCATTCTTTTGGGTTGGGTCTGGATCAATGTCAGTAGTGGAAGCATATTGTCTTCCTTTCTTCCTGGTTGGACAATTTCTTGCATAATGTCCATATTTGTCACATCTCAAGCATTGAATTTTTGAAACATCTCTTCTCTGATTGTGACCTGGGGATGATGGAGACTTCTCATCTCTGAATGTTTCTCTGAAGTTTCTTTTGAATATTCCTCCTTTCTTTGTATGAAATGAAAGAACATGGTTGTCATCACATATGTCTTCCACTCCTCTATTTCTAATTCTAAGTTCTTCTTGAGTACAGTCTGTCCACACACGATCAAAAGTTGGTAACTTTTCTCTTCCACTGATCCTTTGAAGAAAAGGCTCCCAATGTTTTGGAAGATTGTTGAGAGTATATAAGACAAGTTCTTTGTCGGACATGATTTCTCCAATGGCTCCTAGCTGTTGTTTAATCTCTGATATCTTCATTAAGAAGGTAGCAACTGTATCACCTTTCGTCATCTTAGTACTTTGAAGATGGCCCTTTAAGGTAATATCTCTGAGGGTGTTGTCACTTTCAAACATATATTTTAATGCTTCATACATTTCATAAGTTGTCTTGAGGTTGGCAATAGGAGGTAAGAGATGATCTTTTACTGAGTAGATGATTATTTTTCTTGCCTTGACATCTTCTTCCTTTCTTATGTTCTTCTCTTCATCGATAGCTATATCTGGTAAATTTTTTGTTACCACATACAAAAGCTCATCTTCTTCAAGGGTGACCTGAAGCCTTGACTTCTAGGAGCTGAAGTTGCTTGTTCAATCAAGCCTATCTTCTACTAAAGTTCTGTTCTTCATTTTTCTGGATTTCTTCTCAAACTCTCGCCAAATGGACTTAGAAATCCTAATGGTTTTGTTGGGATTATGAATGCCAACAATAAACTATGAGAGTTTCACAGGAATTCTTGTTGAGTTGAAATGTTTCTTCAAGAAGTTGTTGAAACCCTAAGAACAAGATTCTGTAGAAAATTTTGGCACCCTAGAAACCTTAGGGCCAAAAACTCAAAATATTTGGAAATTCACTTTGAAGATATCTGGAGATGCACCGAGTAAGTACGTATAACTTGATTCAAGTTTTAGCTCCAACGTCCACTTGTAAGGTGATGAAAAGGCCAATCAAGTGAGGGCTGTACAGATTTCTACAGAAACCCTAGAGGACGTGCGAAACTGCAGAAGGAGGACGGATTGGATTTTTAAGTGTTTGTGCAAGGGTTCTTCAAGACTTATGCTCCGATACCATGTTTATTTTTCAATATGTAAGGTTTAAGCATGAATTTCATTCCATTTTAGCATTTACCTTAAACCATAAAAAATTTTGTTGCAGCAACCAAGATCACAAGAAGAAACACCATGCACAAGTACACAAGAAGTATCCCGAGAAACCCTTCTCAACAAGGGAAGAAAAACCAACCAATCCTTTGCCACATTCTTCAAGAGAAATACCTTCACCACCAAGAAAAACTAGCACACAAGAGGGTTCTTCCAAACCCTAGAAGACTAGCACCCAAGAGAGGTGCACACGTTTCCCAAGAAGATGTACTTGTTGAAATTTCCAAACTCACACAAAATATATGATTCCTCAATGGGGAATTTACCTTTACTTATATTAGACTTGACCTGTAAATAGAAGTGTCTATTGGCACAACATGGCCAACCTCTCTAACTCATAATATAATTAATAATAACCATATTAATTATATTTTACATTAATTATCAATTACATTAAGGTGGGGCCGACCTATACCCTTTACATTACAATTATGGTTACAGGTAGGTCTGACTCTTGAACAATATAGCAAGGTGTCTCATACACCCACTAGTTCTCAACCACTAGGGGCACATCCATAGGGATGTCCATATCCCTATCTCACTGTGTCTCATAGGAGAACCACACTCACTAGTGCTCAACCACTAGGATCACGTTCACCTGTGCTCATCCACATGCATGTCCAAATCGATAAATCTTCTATCCCAATGAATTACACAAGAGAGTCATATGGAGTTCATCATCTCAAATCTATGCTCAGAGGAGGATAATACATAGTCTTCATCTCTATCTCATAACGATGGACCCAGCTCATGGGAATTCACATGTTCACCTTGTGCTCAACCACATGCATGTGAAACTCAACATATCTCCTTTCTCACTATGTTACACATGCGGATCATATGGAGTTTTCTAAACTCTCTATAATGAGGAGGCCGTCACTACATTCCAGTTCTGTTTCAGATAGGAACCACACACCCAACTCATGGCCTCTCTCTCCAGTCGACTCAATTAGTTTGTGTCCCGGAGGATGTCTCACACAGCTGTAATCTTCAAGATGAAGTAGCAGAAAAGAAACCATTGAAAATGAAAAAATGGCTTAGGAAGAAAAATCCAAAGAGGAAGTTGGAGTAGAAAGATGAATACAAGAAGAAGAAAAATCAAGAGTAGAATCATAAAATAAGTGAGAGGAGGAGACAAGTGGTACAAAATATAGGGAAGCATGATCATCTGATCCAAAGGTACCACCGAAACCATGATGCAATCCATTATTGGAGGTCACTTCCCACTACATGATATGGTCTTTGGTCATTTCACTCAGTCAAAATCAAAATCAGTTGTAATTTTGGACTTTTTTGTCTTTGAAAAAGGAAGAAATAGGTGGTAAGATAGACATGGGAAAAATAAAAATGATAGGAATCTTAGATTGACTAGTCATGACAAAAACTCCAATGATCAAGGAGACAAAATATGATCTACTGGCTACAACTTCTATAGGTCTTTCTTATACACATGCAACAAATTCCAACATTATCAATTTGGTCAAAGACATAGAAGATTATAAGAAAGGATAAAGACTCTATACGAACAAGTAGCCTACTATAAAGTAAACTTGACTAACTTGTCTAATTTAAAAAATGTTCTTTTGAAATACAAGATGAGATGAATTCATAAAGGTTACTATACGATAGTCTTCAGGACCTTTGGGCCTATTCCTCTTAGTTTTTAACATTCATGAATAAAGTAAAATATAAAAGATAAAATCTATAAGGGGTTAAAATGGGGTTCAATGAGCTCAAAACATTGTAAGGTGAAGAAATGGATTCTCTGAAACATTTATTGAGGATGAGAAAAAATGAAACCTAATGCAACTATGCAACACTAGTGAATTGGAAATCAACAAGATCATCATTTGAAAAGGATGTAACTGTTTCATTGGGAAATTTCTACAATTTACACTAGGCTACAAATAAAGTTCTTGAAATATGTCATTTTCCATCCATTGGTAAATCAAATGCACCTTGAGAAACTAATGAGTGTATGAAGGGATTATAATAAATCACTAAACATAAAATTATTTCTATAGGCACAATCCCAAGCATCAAAAAATCATTATTGAATGAACACATCACAATTCCTTCACGAGAAGCTAATTTAATTAGTTCATAGATTAACTCACTCAATAATGTCATGGGGCCCATGCCAAAGGAACTAGTGTCATGCGAGGTGGAATATGAACAACTAATCTTTAGGTGCATAATGAGTATCTCTTCACAACATGAAGTATGGAAATATTACCTTGATGACAATGCACATGGTTGATTATGACTCCCATATGAACACAAAATGTATTTGGATGTAAAATATTTCCTACAAAATAATAAAATAAAAGGGAGTTGAATAGTTAGAACTACCAGGATAGGAGCTCAAAAGCAGGAGATATTTATTTGTGGAAGCTATAAATGTAATCTTAAAAAGAGAAAAAGGGATTTTTGCTTGTACAACTTTTGTAAACTATTTTATGAAGTCTGAATAAGAAGATGCTAGCTTTGGCAAACTTTTTTGAGAATCTTTGATTCTGGTGTGGTGAATGAACCATGAACAATTTCCATTGTTTGCTATGATGCTAGTATTGTTGTAATATTGTGTTACTTCTACTATAGACTAGCTTTGTGTAGAAACTCATATTCTTATTCTTTGTTTTCTAAATATGTTTTCTTTTTATGTTTTGGACCTAGGACTATGAAAAATAAATTAGTCATATACTTTTCTTAGCTTAATTTCTGTTTATGTATGTTTCTACTGTAATTTCTTGAATAACTACATAATATTGAAGTTACTACAAATATATACTCGGTCTTGAGCCCACCTGTTAGATTTTGTTCCTAGCTATAATAAGTAGAGTAGAACTGCATCTTGCATGTAGATTAAAAGCATTCCTACATTTTTCATTCAACATTATAGTTTTCATACCCAAAACTTAGTAATAGTTTCCAATTGAGAATCTAGACGAGTTCCCTTTTTCAAACACTGTGAGGTCTAATTGAGAATTTTTGTTAGTAGGAACCCTTGTTGTTGAGGATTTCATTTCATCTGTATCAACAATTGGTTTATGTGTGTGTTTTTCATAGAATATGTGAAAGAGGAACACATATGTAGTACTAGAGACCTTAAAAGTCATTCAAAAAGTCAAGTTGGAAATACAAAGAAAACAACATCTTGAAAATGTTCAACATGATGATACACTGGATCACTACGTTTGGAATGGGATTTACATTGTGTAATACCAAGTAATATTAGGCCACTATGAAAACATTCTAAATATTGTTGAAGAGAGTACTCCCTAGTTATTATAGATATCCCTCATCATTATAATATCCAAAAAATTGGTTATTCCTATGATCCTTTTATCAAGCAATCAATCAAGTGGTTATGGGATTCTTAAATTTCATAATTTCACCACCTTGGAGATTTACAGTTTTTATTTAGAGCCAAAAGAAGGTTAATGTTATCAACTTTCAAAGGTAAAGTAAATTCAAGGAAATAGTGTTATTGGTAAGAGATATAAATTGTATCACTTTATATTTTAAATGTATAAATCGATTTAAATTATTTACAAGTTAATTTGAACCATTATTTATTCATGTTACATGCACAAACACAATATTTGTAGCTCCAAAAATGACCCTTTTATGAGTGACACTAGAATGATACATGTTGGACATATAAATATTTCTATGATCTTATTCTTATCAATGAAAAAGATGGAGTTAAATGATCTTATGTTGGATATGTATGATCTTATTCTTATCAATGATACATGTTGGACATACCAATATTTCTATGATGTGTGTGTGTTTATTTTCATTGCTTAAATATAAATGAAAAAATTGCATATACATTGAAAATGATATACTACAAATTATTTTTTTCCATAGGTAAAACTACAATGAAATTTTATTTAAATATGCGAATTAATAATATTAAAGATCCTCCATATGAAATGCAAGAAGTGGGTTTGAATACACCATATTTTCATACATAATACATCGCAAAAATGTCAAGGAGTCTCAATCACCATTTGGAATAGTTGCAAACATAAAAGATCAGATGGAAGTGTGGAATTATGTCCAAGAAGAAAGTCAAGTGTTCAATTTTACATTAAAAATAAATATCCATATATTATTATTTTCAATCTTTCCATTATATTCTTTACCATGTAATTAGGTTTACTTTTTTGTTTTCAATTTTGTGTCAATCATTACTTTAAAGAAGTGCCACTACATTGGTGATGTCCATGTAGAGAAGCTTTTATGTTGAGCATATACCATGACTGATTGACATAGAGTTTATGCTTCTTTTTTCAAGATCTTAGTAATCTCTTGTTGTAAGAGTATCATGATGGATATTTGTTTATTGATATTAGAAAATATACAAATTATATTTTCAAAATGAATTATATGGATTTAATGCTAATTTTTCATTTGATAATTTTTTTTGTTCATTTTATTTTTCAGAATGATGATAATTATAGTAAATACTTTCTTTAATATAAATAACATACTAATCTTGAAACATGTTTATATACCAGAGTTGGTATAAGAAATCAATGCTTTTGGTTTGTTAAAATTTTTCTTCAAGCTCGGGGCGATAGGTGCGGCAGGGGTCATCCTTGAGCTGAGGGGAAATCATGTAATAAAGTATGCATGGAGTCTGGGACAAGCTACCAACAATCAAGAAAAATAATATGCTCTCCTTAAGGGAGTACAATTAGCTAAGGGGATTCAGTTGCAACATTTAACCATTGTTGGAGATTCAAAGAATACTATTCATAGTATGATCAAAGGCACCCCTCCTAATGATCACCCTAGTAACATTATCAAAAAAGTTAAACTAGACCTAACAAGCATCCCTCATGTCTCCTTTCATCATGTTAAAAGGGAGAATAATCAATGGGCTGATTCTCAAGCAAATCTAGTAGTAAATTTGACAAAAGGGGATATTAATATCAATGGGATCCTGTCTCAACATCAAATCCCATAATCAATGCACATCATTTTCAAAGTATTGCATGTCACATGGGTGTCATATCCTCACAGATCCCCTGATGTCATAGTAGCGTGGGTTCCCCTTAACATATACATTCCAATTTATGATAGCTTCCCATATATCAACCTTGTGCAATCTCTGCTCGTGCAAGGTGGGATATTTAAGACACAATACATTACAATTATGGAAAAAGGTTTAGTTGATGCAATGGATACAAAGTTAGTTCCAGGGTTCAAACATTCTCCATGTCCACGAACAATCATGATAGCGAGTTGGAATCTTGGTTCAAGTGTGGGTGTGGTCATATTTCTTTGGAAAGGTACGCTATCATGCATTCGATTCAAGGATATTGTGGTACATGTCATCCTTGAAAAAAAATTGAAGCTAGATTTACTTGTTAGCACTGACTGACCCCCAAGGCCCAAGGGTATTTCAAGACTTCTATTCTCTACAATACATAGAGGTAAAGCATCAAATTTAAAAATAGGGAGGAGGCTACAATTCATACCAATTTCTTAGGATATAGTTGCTTTGATCAAAGAAAAGGGTTTTTCATTTTCAATATTATCCTGCAGCCATGGCACTTTCTTGCCTGGGTTCAAAAGTGTCCGCATGTTTTAGGTAATTGGTTTTGGTCCTCCTTAGGTAGCATTGGGTTCACAGTTAGCTAGGCTTATAGGTATCATTTCTCCTTGGGTTCACTAGGGACATTAGTCGAATAGGGGGGGAGTGAAGCATTGAGTAACAATGTCAGAATAACATTAGTGGATTTTGGGTGTCGACCCAGTCATCATGTATCACCAACATTATTGAATTCAGGACCTAGCCTCCTCATTAGAAGCTCTAGAGCAGGAAGTGAAAACGTTTATCTAGACTACTGCTCTTTGTCAGCCTCAGTTTCTCAAATTATGGACATCCTCATTCAACATCGCGATCCCATGTGCCAGCAATATGACGAATTGGATGCCATCAAAGCTCAAGTGGAAAAAATGCAACAACAAAGGGTGCAGTCTCCACCAACGCTTGAGGACTCTGCATCCAGTAGTGGTTCCTCCCCAACGATAGACCAATCATGTTTCCACTTGAATCAGCCAGTGCAGGAGAAGGAAATGGAAGATGAAGAACCAACCCAAAAAAATAAACTGGGTATTTAATGTATTACATGACCATATGTATTCTAGGAATCGTTTATTGTAGTTATACTCCAAAATTTTGTAATGTAATCAAATTTTGTAAAGACCAGACATAGGAAAAGATAGGCTAGTAGCAGGACTGTTATGGGTGATGGATTTGTAGCCGAAATATGTGGCTCTTTTTGGACCTTGTGCATTTCAACTGCCCATTTTTGATTAATATAATATCTCTGAGCTTTTGTAAAAAAAAATCAATCTTCAAGATGAGAGCATTATACTTAATTCTAACTCGTTTGATTATTATAAAAAATCAGAAATTGATTTGCATTAAATGATAAGGATTTCATACTGGGGACCTTTTTTAATGGATGCGAGTGCCTCCAGAGAGCCCCTACAAGTTTCGAAATCAATAATTTCTTCTTTAAACTTCTCGATGCAAAATTTCTCTAATGTTTTCGTAGGCCTCGAGAAACAATGCTTCTGTAGCTTCCTTGCATATCAATGATCCTCCCATGGTTCCTTCTTTCTGCTAACTATGATTTCTTGTGTTTTCATTTGATATGGTTATTAATTGGGTAGGGAATTTCAAATTGTGACAATAACGATGGTGGATATGGTAATGAGAGTGCAAGGTCACAAATTTGGAAATGATGGTGTAAGGTGGTAGTTAATGGAATGATAATAGAAATTATACGATTTAAAAACACTTATTTCACATTATTATTGGAGATCATACTTATCTCTTCTTACCTCGTGTGGCAGTACGAGAATGGTGCTAGTGTAGTTGTGACGGATGGAGCAGAGTCACATCAACAAACTTAACTAGAGTTTCAGCATGGCGTTGCTGGTATTATCGACTAGATGTGCAACAACGATGATGCACATATAGTGAAAGCTTCAAGAAGAGTCACAACAATGTGAGTTGAAGTGATGAAGCTGCAACACTTAGAGTTGCAACAATGGGGTTGCAGCAACCGATGGTGCGACCTTAATGGTTTAGATGGGATTTGGAACATTGCATGTGTAGGCGAGGACTACAAAAATGAAGTAAAGCTGCAAGAAGATTTGAAACAATGTGAGTTGTAGCAATGGAGCTGCAACAACATAAATGAGAGGGGAGAGGTTTGGAAAATGAAGCAAAGATGCAACAATGAAAGTTGTAGAAAAGGGAGTTGTGGCAAGGGAAGTTGAAACAACATGGATAATTGCGGAAAAGGGAGTTTCAACAAAAGGAGTTGCAACAATGGGAATTGCAACAACGAGAATGGTTGCGGAAAAGGGAATTGCAACAAAAGGAGTTGTATCAATGAGAATAGTTGCGACAATGGGAGTTGTAGCAAAAGGAGTTGCATCAAAGGGATTTGTACCAACGAAAATCACAACAATAGGAATTGAAACAATAGGAGTTGCAACAACATGAGTTGCAACAACAATTTTCTCCCCTACATATCCTGAAAAGAACGAATATTATTATAAAAAACAAGGCTTTATTAAGATTTGTTGAGAAGGATCCTGACATAACCATCATGAAACCATGACGTGCCCTTCTTCTTCTTCTTCTTATTTATTTTAATGCGCCAGCTAGGCTGTTTTTCAAAATCTCTATCTCTCTTTCTCTTGGAGAACAATGGAAATTATCCAGCTGGGCTTTTTTCTTCTTGAACGAGTTCCAGATCACTGTTAGGCCATCCATTTGCAATCTTCCTAATTTTTTTTTTCCTTTGATAAGGGTCGATGATATAGGTGAAGTCTATGTCCATTAACCATTAGAGGATTTTTGTCATCATCTATGGTACATAGTTTGATGGCCCCACTGTCATATACTGTATCAATCTCGTATGGACCGCACAATCTAGTGTGAAATTTTCCTTGAAGTCCTTGAACCTCAAATCAAATAGTAATTCCCAATCTCTATCTTTGAACTTCTTTTTCTTGATAAACTTATCGTGTCACCTAGCTCTTTGATGCTATATCATTGTGGCTTGGTGTTGGGCATCTTGTGGCTCGGTCCAACCCAAGTTGTATTGTTGTCCTAAGTGTCTAGATTTCTGTCGCAATGGGTAGTAGTACTCTCTTCCCATATACTAACTCATAAGGTGTGCATCGTGTAGTAGTTCTCCAATTTGTTATGTAGGCCCATAAATATTTGGGAAGTCTATCAACCGAATCCTTGAGATGCAACCTGGCGATTTTGGTGATGATGGTATCAAGGATCTTATTAGTCCCCTCTACTTGTCCATTTTATTGTGGGTGATATGGTGTTTTTAATTTATACTTGATGTTATAGTTGTCCATCAGGTCTTTGAAAAGTTGTGAAGTGAAGTGAGTTCCTCCGTTGGTCACGATCTCTCATGGTATTGAAAACCTTACACATATCTCTTCATGGAGAAGCTCCACTACTTTCTGATTGGTTGCATCCAAAAGTGCCTTTTCCCCCATCCATTTTTTTACATAGTCTATATAGACGAGGATATAAGAGTGCTGAGGGGAAGGGGGATTTATTAGTCCCACGAAATCAATGGCCCATTTTCCAAAAGGTTCTAACACCATCTGCGGTTGTAGCGACATCTCATTTGTTTGTATGGATCTACCCATGCATTGACATCTGTCACACCTCTTCACATATTATTTGGCATCTCTGAATATAGTGGGCCAATAGTACCTCTGATGGAGTGCTTTGTACCCATTTATTTTATCAGCAAAATGGTTCCCAAATGGTCCATCATGATAGGATTTTAGTATCTCATGGATTTCATCTTCTAGTACACATCTTCTGATAATCAAATTAGGCCTAGTGTAAAATAGGAAGCCATCAATCCATGAAAATATTTCACTTTTCCTGACTATACTTTGTCGCTCTTTGGAAGTCAGATGTTCTGGGAGCTTTCCTACAACCAAAAAATGATCAATATATGCAAAACAAGGTGAGTTAGTAGATACTACAAAGAGATGCTCATCTGGAAAGCAATCTTCTACTGGAGGTTCATTCTCATAAGATATTATTCTATAAAGAAAGTCATCAAATACATTATATTTTCCTAGTTTATCTAGGATGGTAATAGAAAATTATTGGAATAAAATCAACCATCTAGTGACCCTGCCATTGGTGATTGTTTTTTTCATTAAATATTTAATATTAGTGTGATCAATGTGCAAGATTATTTTATATCTTTTAATGTAGTGCCTACACTTGTTTATTGCATGAATAACAACAAGAAACTCTTTATCGGTTATTGTATAGTTCAATTCTGTAGGTGATAGATTCTTACCGATGTAGTAAATTGAATATGGGTCATTTCCTTCCAGTTGTCCTAGAATGTCTCCAACGATGGTGTCTGATGTGTCTGTGGATATGTGGAATGGGAGGGACCAATCTGGTCCTCATAAAAAAAGAGCTTCAAACACTTTGATTTTCAATACATCAAGTGCATGATGGCATGTATCTGTCCATATAAACTCAATATATTTGTTAAGTAAATCAAATAATGGATGAGCAATACGTGAACAATTTTCAATGAATCTATGGTAATAACCAGCGTATCCCAAGAAACTTCGTACCTGATTTTGCGAAGTTGGAGTTGAAAAATTTAATATTACATTTACTTTTTCTGGATCAACTTGAATACCTTTCGCTGAGATGTGATGTCCTAATACGATGCCATCAATTAACATCATAGAAAATTTTTCATTACTGAGGGTGACATTTGACTCTTTTCACCTTATCGATGTTTTCTCTATATTGGCTAATCCTTGATCGAATTCGTCCCCATACATTGTGAAATAATCCATATATATTTCCACACAATCATGAATTATATCAGAAAATATACCAATAACCTCTTGTTGAAAGGTGGCAGGGGCGTTTCATAACCCAAATGGTAGAAAATAGTAGGAAAATATCCCCTAAGGACAGGTAAATGTTGTTTTCTCTTGAACTTTGGCTGCAATTTGGATATGGTTATATCCACTAAATCTATCTAGGAAAGAAAATTATTTCTTCCCTACTAACATGTACAAGACCTGGTTGATAAATGATAATGGGAATAGGTCTTTATGTGTTTCTTTATTTAGTTCTTTATAGTCTACACAAATTATCCATTTACCACTTTTATTTGGTACCATGACAAGAGGGGAGACCCACTGGCTATTAGAAATCATAGAAATGAAGTTAGCTGTGAGTAATTTCCATAGTTCTTCTTTGAATATGTCCTTAAGTTCCAGGTTCATCCATCACTATTGTTGACGAATGGGTATGGATCCTTCCTTAATATATATGTGATGTGTGCATAAGTCAGAATGGTTCCCCCTCATGTCAGTGTAATCCTAGGTGAAGGAATCACTGTGCTTTTGCAACACCTTAACCAATCACTCTTTTGGTTGTTCATTTAGTCCTTGGTTGATTTTCAAGGTTTTCCATGGGTTGATTTCTATGGTTTCTATAATAGACCCTTGATATTTTTTTGGTGGGGATTCATGTTCGATGGGTGAGATGCTTGTTGAGGCCATAGAAGCCTATGTTTTCGGTTGCATAACCTGCTCAAGAATATGTGTGTTTCATAAGGTAGAGGAAGATGCTATAAAATCATTGATTTTCTTCATCCTCTATTTGATCTCTTATGGATAAGTATTGATCTATGGAGAGGACTTGATGGGATTCCCCTTATTCCTCACTATCTTCTCCGTCAACCCAAGTGGTGTTTCTATATCTAATATGGGTTTGGTGGGAGGATAGAGGGTTAATTTGTTTGTGGATGTCCCATGGGAGATGGTCATGTTTCCTGACCTACAACCAATGTAGGGATAAACAATTTCCAGTTAAGGATGTCCCAGGATTAGAGGATACCAACACAAAGATGTTTTGGGTTGCAGGACCATGAAGTCAATGAGATATTCCCATGGATCCACATATATCACTACATATTCTAATATTTCGTTTGGTTTAATGGTTGCTCTGTCAACAAGTTGAAGTACAGTTGGAGTTTCCCTAAGGCTTGTAAAACCTAAGGCTTTCATGGTATCACATGTCATAACGTTGATGGTAGCCCTAGGTCAATTAATGTGTTACTAGTAAGTGTATTGTTGATCTTTACATTAACTTTTGGACTACCAGGATTTGAGTATTTAGCTATGAGAAATCCCCCCATCATTAAGTCAGACTATATTCTCATGAAATGAACAATTTGGGGATCCTTTCGTTTCCTATTGGGTTTTCTCAAGAAAATTATCGTATCGCTTTTGAATATATGGGCACATATTTGATGGCTTGAAATAGTGGTATTTTGACACACACATTTTTGAGTTCTCCAAGAAAGTCAAACTTAGGCTGAGTGAAAGGTTTATCTAGATGTAACCTTTCTAGATAGGGTGGGTTTTGAAGTTCAGGGTGGGAATTCTCAACTTTCAAAGGTTCCTGATATTTTTTTGGTTCCAATTCTTCATTTCAAACATCCTCATTCAAATATTCAATAATAATGCGATGTTGGTCCTTGGTTAGAGCCTTCCCAGATCAAAGATGAATATCATTGCAGTCCATGGAAGAGATGGAATAAATAGGGTAGGAAGAAAGTCTAGCAACTTGTGTTGGTTAGCTTGGCCTTCTGTTATTAGGGTTATGAATGGGTTGTGTAGGTAGTTGTGGTCAAGGAGGGGAAGATGTGGATGCTTGCATCTGGGGAGGAGGAAGAAGTTGCATGGGTGGCTGTGTCATAGGTTGTTGAGGTCCTCCTACAACAGATTTTTTCCATCTCTATTTCCATAACTAGTTTGGAGGAGGAGGAGCCACCCATTGTTGTGTTGGAATACCCATTGGTTGAGAATCATATTTCATGGAAGGGTTAGTACAATATGAATTGAAATATTGATATTGATATTGGATTATACCTTGAGGTCTGGGATGCCATGGTCGTTTCTGAGAGACAAAGCATAATTGCTCCGATTCCTCCACTTTTTGATAGATAACTTTTAGTCCAGGTAAGGATGGAAAGTTGCGAGTAGCATGGTCCTCGCTACATATTCCACAAACCTCGATCTAATCCAACAAGCATTCTTTCCATGGATGCTTCATTCTGCACTTCGGGAAAAATATAACCAAAGCTCATTCTGTCTCTTCCTTCTTCCTCGTTTGTAATTTATCCAACTAGGAGCTCAAGGAAATAAGTATGTCGATCTTGAAGTCCTCTAACATGTTCTCAAATTATTCCCTCGTAACTCTACCTCCTATAGTTTTTCTAGTTCTTTCCAGTATATCCCTTGGTCCTCTGCTTGTTTTTTATGTTCCTCTGGAATATTTACAACAAAGTTTCAAGATAATGTCATACTCTAATCGATAAAAATCTCCCCCGCCCATTAGGTTTAGGAGTTCTATACAATCATATCGAACTCCTCTTAGAAATAAGACACATCGTGTCTCAGGAGCCACATATCCTTTCTTTCCCTATGCAGTTATAGTTGAACCATTCAACATAAACTTCAAGGCTCTCATCTTCATGCTGTACCATCCTGAAGAATTCCTACCATATTTATTTATCTTTGCAATAGTATTGGTAGTTTTTTAGAAATGTCTTCATCATCTGGTCCCATGTGCAGATGCTATCCCTACCAAGACCCATGAACCAATGTAGTGCAACATCCTTGAGTGTGGCAGGGAAAAGTTTCAATTTCCGGGCATCCGACACATAGTCATAGCTTCTGCAAAGTACGTCAAACTAGAAGAGGAAGGTGTCATGATCTTCTTTAGATAACCCATGAAAATTTGGCAAGGATAAATGAGGGATGTTCTTCATTTTAGTGTCTTCATTCAACGCTCTAATTAGGAATCCGAAAGCATAGATTTCTTCCTTTACAATTTTGTGTGCCATTTCTCTTCGTGGGATGTATTTTGTTTCTTTGGGTACTTTAGGAAAGATGAATTCCCCAGAGTGATATTGTTCACTGATAAACCTTCGGAAGGTGGAAAATTTGTGTGCATAGACCCTTTTATAGTCTCTGATTCTTGAGGATATGCTTCAGGCTTCTTCTTGGAAATAAAACTTGCTATAGGTGATAGCTATTTTGGTTGATTGTGCTCCTTTCCCTCTTGAGATTGACTTGCATTGTTAGTTTTTCGGGGTTTTTTAGATGAACTAATAAATATAACTTGCTGATCTCTAACTCTGTCCATAGAAAATATTAGAAAAAAATTCTACGAATTTTTGAAAATAAATCATAACACTCAATTTATTAAAATTAAAATCCACACAACTAAACAACAACTATTCCTTTTGACAGTTCCCCAACAACGATGCCAAAAATTACATAATTTTAACTTACTTCCTAATTAACTTAGTGAGCAACTCAAGAGTTGTACATTTAACTATCAATGTAAGGTCACATCTTACTTACGAACTGTCATGCACCATATATGCAAGTTATAATGTTGTAATTACTAACGAGCTGTAGTAATTTTAATGTTACAAGTCTATATTTCAACAGACTTAAATTAAGTCACCAAGCTATCCTACTTCTTGAATTACAGGAAGATAAATGTCACGCTTTGTAGGAAAAATAAATCACTCTTACAGAAAGTAAACCACACTTGCAGAAAATAAATCACACTTTCCAAAAGTAAATCACTCTTGCAGAAAGTAAATCGTTCTTGCAGAAAGTAAACCACGCTTGCATAAAGTAAATCAAACTTGCGTAAAATAAATCACTCTTGCAGAAATCAAATCACACTTGCAAAATGATCTGAAAATCTTAAGTTACCAATCTAATCATTAGTCCTTCATTGATAACACATATTTTTTAATTTCCAAGATCTTTTAAATGACAGTGCACTTCGTAATGTTATGTGATTGCTTATTTTAATTAAACTTTTATGCTTGTGAAATTACTTGCTTAATCTAATCTTCATAAGTAATTTGTGAGATGATAAAGAAGAAATGAAGACTAAACAATATCAACAAAATCACACAAAACGTTTTAACAAAGTTCACCAGACTTCCTGGCTACATCTTCGAGTCCACTCTCAACAGTGAGACCGCTCTTCATTAATATCAAATTCTTAAAGAATACAGAATAAAGGCTTACATATCAACTCCTGAAATCATCTTTCATATTTGCAACTCTAGGACAAAAACAAACATCACCAATAGCTTCTACATGGAATTTTGATACTTTAGAGTATAAACTCGGCTATTCTTGGCTCAACGATTTAGGATATGGAGGAACTTTTCTATTCAACTACTAGGATGCAAAATAAAAATTAATATTCAGACTTCTCTCAAAATTCTGTAACTTTTGAGTATAAATTCGACATACTTCTGAAATAGGCCCTTGAGACCCCTCCTCTGGCACAAACGCCAATGCTGCAACCTGTCAGGTATATACTGTCTCGATTTGCATGCCAAAATTCCTCTCCAAAATTTTTATGTTTGGTTACTCCAACTTAGAAACAAATCACAGATTCATACTCCTTGCAAAATTCTACAAGTTTTGATTATAAAGTTGATAGGGTTCTGAACATGCTCTCACGACCTCCCTTTGGCATGAATCCCAATGTCACTTTGCAGATTCTATACCGTCTTGATTTTCATGCCAAACACCTTCTCTACATCAATTTTTGTGCTCGTCTGAATAAGGTAGAGTCTGTCAAATTTGGAGAGATTTCTCCTGATTTGGAGGATTTCCGCCAGATTTAGTGGTATTCGCCAGATTTGGCAGAATCTGCTAGGCCACCTTAGCCTTCTAGAAGGTGCCTTATGGAACCTCCTGATTGGGCCATGTGGCAGCCTCTAATTGACCACCATTATTGAATGGGATGCCGACATCACCTGTTCACTGGGCTACCACGTCATCTACTGACATAACATGTATGGATGATGACATCATTCTACCACATCATTGTACGAATGCTGACGTCATCCTGCATGGCTGCTGACATCATCCTTCCATGTCATCGTACATATGCTAATGACATCCTACCACATGTCGCTACTGGCTGGGTTGTTGAAGTCACCTGTATGGATTTTGACATCATCCTACCATGCCACTGTATGAATGATGACATCATCCTATAAGGATGATGGAGTCATCTTTCCATGCCACTATATGGATGATGATGTCATCCTACCACGTGGTAGCCTATACTTTTTCCATGTCAACATGATGACATCATCTGTACAACTAGCATCATCCTTAAGGTTGTATGAATGACACATGGCAGCTTGCTGTGCTTCCATGTCAGCTGCTGACGCCAGTGGTATAGATTGCCATGTCATCGTTGTTTGGAAAAAACTTCATATCGTGATATCTCCATCATACGACATCCATTTGAGGTGAAATTTACGTCGTTGGAAAGGTCTCGTCGATATCTTCGCAATGGTACCCTTTTCATTTGCATTTGAGACTTTTCATTTTTGATCAATCCAGATCCTCCTAGATCACAAAAAGTAAAGTTATACTAATGGTGACTTGCTCAAATATAATGATGATATGGGATTGTTATAATGATCATACTTCCAATAATGATCACGAAATCAAAAGAATATCAATCCCAAACTGTTGAAGAATAAATCTACCATAACTCTAAATGAAGGAAAAATAAAGTGAAGTTGCGAATGGAGTTGCAACACAAAATTTACATCGATGCAAGTTGAAACAACGTGAGTTCCAACAACAAATATATAACAAAAAGGATGTAAATATGCGATTCACGGTAGCCAAATTTGTAGCCATAGAGATACAACATGAAGGATACAACAATGATAACACCATGAGTTGTAGTGGCGTATGTGATTGAAAATTTACGAAGATTGGATCAAGCACTGAGTTGCAACTTAAAATTATGAAACTCACATTATAAAGCAACCAAACATCAACCACACTTGAATTAAAATGAACTGTTCTACGAATCTGGAATCACAACAAATTAAGAAAGCAAAAAAACTATGGAATAAAATGATTAGAATTGAAATGCTAGATTGTACTTTGTAATATACAGGAAGTGCATGAGTAAGGAGGGGTACCTAACCCCTTAGAAAAGGCACTAGTCTATGAAATCAAAATTGCACAAACGTTCAACAAACCATCACACGAACATGAAGAGGAGGAAATTATACTGCATAGTTTTGAAATTTACAATAACAATCAGATGCTATCACTAGAATAATTCTCCTTCTCCATCTCAAGGGAGCTAGGGTATTTATATAATACAATTTATGTCTAAAGTAAAAAAAAAGGGATGGATGGATAGCCATGAGAATTGGTTGTTCATTCATTTACATTGAAATTTCCAAATTTTAGTAAATATCGGGCATGTTCTGACTCAGATTAGCTGAGGGACAGTTGGTAGGAAAACCAATTTCTCTTTTGGATGTCCACTTGCCTTTTGTCCCTTTCCTATGTGAGGCACATTCCCTATCTTCTGGTTATATTGTTTACTATTGTGCTAGTGGAATTTGTACTCAGAGTTGCAACAACAACATCGTACTCGGAATTTCAACAACAACATCATACTCAGAATTGCAGCAACGGTGTCCTTGGAAATGTAGCAATGATGTCATACTTGGAGTTACAGTAGCGGAGAGTGCAACTAGAGTTGCAACAATTGTATTGTTCTCAGAGTTGCAACAACAGAGAGGAATTGCAACCACTGAAAGGAGTTGTAGCTACTGTAAGGAGATGCAACTACTATAAGGCAACCACTGTGATTGCTCCTATAGTAATGTTAGTGCATGAACGTAACAAGTTCCTTTAAGAAATATGTAAGAATAACATAAAAATGGCACATGGGGAAATATTCATACCTTGATGAAAAGTGCGACAACAATGGATAAGGAAGGTGTCAAAAAGGAAATTATTAGTGGAAAATGGTAAGGAAAAAGGTACTAGATGGGTTATGAAATTATGCCAGTTTAGGCAGCCGTCACAAGTCTTCTTTCATTTTTCAGAATTCATAACTTGACACTTATCTCTCTTTCAAAAATATTTCGGCCCTCTTTTTCTTGGGAAATGGATTGGTGCAAATTTTTCTATTGGGTATTCTTGCTCATGAACTCTTACTAAGAGGTGATTAGCTCTCTTTGGAGGATTGTTTGTGATCTAGGATTTCTCTTGGTGAATGATATTTGCATGTTTTGTTTGGTTTAAGGGTTAATTTCTGCAATTTTCTTTGATAATCTTTCTTGGAGAAAACCTAGGAGGGTTGGGACTATCTATCCCCTCCTTCAAGCTAATTTTCTAGTTGAACATAACTCATTCAAGGGTGGATTCAAGGGTTAGGAGGATCTATCCCCTTGAAAACATTCTTGTCTAGGGATTTAAAAACTAGGCGTTAGGATGGTCTACCCCCCTAGGATTTAAAAACCAGTTTCCCATTAATTTGTTGAGCTAGGTGACTTGGAAAAGGTGACGGCTTGGGATCATAAGGGTTTGGAGTCAAGGTTCAAGTCTCTTTTACTTTTCCATCCTAAGTTACTTGTAATGTTGTGAATCCATTTACCCAATAGATAAGGCACTAATGCATTGGAAAACATGATTAATTCTCTCTTGAAATCATTTCAATTTTTAATGAATTGTTCATGCTCTAAGCTATCATTTCATGCTAATAAGTCTTGAGTTCTTGAATATTTTCTTACTTCTGTAATAACTTTGAAGTTACGGCCATTAGGGCTGCAATAAAACCCTCTCTCTTACTCATGATTACAAACTAATTTACCGTAGAATTTGTGCTTGAATATTGCAAAGTGATCTACTAACCAACGACTACAAATTGGCATTATTATTTTTTGATTTCTGTGGTGAATTATTGCTGCTATAGAAAATGTTTTCTACAATCATCTAGATCTCATTATATTTTTCTTTTAACATTTACTTACAACCCATTTCAACCGTCAAAATTGAGGCTTAAATATGGGAATATTGTCTACTATTCATAAGCTTTCATTTGATATCAATTGTTGGTGATTTTGATGGTAATTTCTTGCAATTGTTATTACTTTCTCTTGCTGATATAATCTTCAGTCTGTTGCAATTTTTTGGAGAACAAATTTTCTTATTGTTTTCCTTAATGTTCTAGGTCCATTTTACATGATATTGGATCTCAGGATAACTGCTCTAACATTGGTTTTGTAGGTATTTTTCTAGCTTAGATCATATATTCTCCCAAGACACTTATCCTCAATCCTTGGACCTCTTCATCTAGTGACCAAAACATGGATCTTAAGAAAACCCCTTGATCTTAATTCTCTTCTCCCTTGAGGTCACCCAAGAAGCCTCCCTTGTGGTGAAATCATTCATCACTAAAATGAGGGGAGTAATTGCTAAGATGACAATGGTTCTTACTCCGAGTTGTGTCACACTAGTGACACTTGTGGTTGGATTTTCTCAAGCGACAATCTGTGTGATAAAATTTTTCGTGCTGTTGTCAATGAGGATTTTGAATTCTTTCCGATCCTTTAATGACACTTAGCAAGCCTTTCCCAAATCCTTTATCCAAATATTTCCTGGAAACTCCATCGAGGAAAGTTACCCTTGAATTTTTGATGAGATTTACATAAGTTCATTTGTAGACTCCATTGTTTTTTATGGAAGTATATTTGTGTCCAATTGAATTCCCACTAGGGTGGTGGGATGATATCCCAAAATTTGATGGTGATCCATTTTTGGCCATTGCACACGTTCTCAAATTTACCGAATACATTGGTGAACATGATGTGATCCAGGATGATGTTTTGACATCATTATTATTTTTATATTTAGATAAGAAAAAAGGATTTTGATCAAGCATTCTTGCATCCCAAAGGGCATATCCTCTACAATCATATTTATTTGATAATTTATCAAACATTGTGGGCTGAAATCTTGACAATTTGAAGATACTATTCAGGACCTTGAGGATGCCTTTCAAAGAGAAGGAATTCCATTGGAACCAATTGAAAGTTGAGAGAAGTTTCTTCCTATAACCCTATTGAAAATCATGGAAATATAGTTGAGGAACAAGAAGCTAAGGACAATCATAAAAAAGTACAGACCATTGAGAATGATTTGGATGATATCCTTGATGACCAAGTTTTCAAATATAGCATCGAAGAAGATCATAATTATTGCATCTAATTAGCTGAAAGATGTGATGATGTACACTTCTTGATTGAGTTTTGTGCACAAAGACGAGAAAGGTTTAATACCATATTTCTCACCTACCAAAAGAATCCTACTAAATCATTAGCATGGTAAATTGCTGAAGCTTATTATGCGGTGAATTCATTACGTGGTATTGTGACAAAGAAACATGGTAACCAAAAATTCTCTCCAATTCAAGGTCGACCATTTATACCAAAGGAAATATTAGATCTCAACATAGTCGGAGAAGAGTGGGGTGATCCAATAGAACACGAAAAATATCCTGATGAAGACCTTGAGGTAGGATCCCACCTCACCATGGAAATTTTGGATGATGAACTTGAAGAACCATCAAATGAAGTGCTTCTCATTGAAAATCAAGCCCCTAATGATGAATAAGTGCTTGAAGAACATGTCTGTGAAGAAATATATCAATAAAAAGAGGAAGGCTTCGAAGAAGTGCAACATGTTGAGAACCCATACATGACATTTATATCCGTTCTCCCACTTGATGAATATGAATCCATTCAACCTTTCGTTCCTTCTGCACATGAAAATGAAGAAGTGATCAGTCCCAATAATACAAATGAATTTTTGGAGGAACTATCAGTCATAGTTGATGACCACATTGATGATTTCATATATGTTGGGAGATGTAGATGGGATGTGAGATGTTTCATTTTTGTTAGAGATACCATTTATGACATTCATGGTAGTTTTCGAATGAAGAGTGTTGAGTTGTGACCTTTAGAGAACTAGTCTTCATATTTAGATGATCCATGTATTTGGAATCCTGATGATGATATGAGTTTATTATGGTCTCATCCATCCAGGGATGACTTGTTGCATTATACTCACGATGATTTTCATTCATACCTTGGGAGTCGTGATGCATATCCTTTTGAGCACTCAAATTTGTTATATAATGAATATTTTCAACCACCTTCGTGCTCAAATTTTGATGAATATAAGGCTGTGGCCAACCCTGAGAAATCCGAAACTCACACTATCTCATATCTTCTTCTTTGGGAAATCATGGGGTCTTGTTTGGATCTCTCATCTCCTCTTAGCCTTCAAGGAGCAATGTTATTCGAAATGAGGATGAAGATGAGCCTTCGTCTATATGTGGTAGTCCTATTCAGAGATGGATTGATCAAGCTTGTGGATACCCTTTCCAACATGATTTTGTCTCGTCCTCCCACCTACATGAGTTCCATTTTATGATTGATTATATATTTATTTATGCTTATGATCATGTTGTGATTAACTTGTCTTTGATATGGTTTATAATTAAGCATAAGGGAAGACATGTAGGTCATTTTCATCCTTGTATTTCATGTGTATCATAGTTGAATCTGCATGTCATGGTAGTATAGTTTCATTTTCTTTGACTTGTATACATATGCTCGATTTACATACTATTCTTCTTGCATATTTGCATACTATTGTGTAAAAATCATGTGATTTGAATACTCATATTGATATGTTGGACTAAAATGTCATATATTGTTTTCTTTTCAATTTTTGCTTAAAATTTTGTAGTTACAAATTTTGTCGTATGAATAAAGGGGTGAGTTACACCACTGCATGATATTTTACCTTTTTTCTTAAGTGTGTGTAGGCATAGGTCATACCAAGAGATGTCGAGGTTCTCATGTGCTCCATGGTGAACAAATTTCCCCATGTAGGAGCCATATGTTACCCTCCAACCTAGGGGTAACTAAGGATATGATGTATCGAGGCCCGCAGGTAGAAGACATGGAGATTAGAGAGATGGATGGACAACACAAAACAAATATCCCCTTTTCTTCACCACACTTCACCATCATCATCAACAATAGAGAAACATCCACCACACTACCTTGATCCATAGAGGGAGACAAGTATTGCTTCATGAGGTAAATTGTCAAGTCCTATGGTGAGTATCGTTTTAATATTTGGGGCATTTGGATAAGTTTCATAGGTTTCTTTCTGATTATGAAATGTTTGATTATAAATTATTCTTTTTACCATTTATCACCTTGGTGGTTATCCTAGGGTTTCTAGTAAGTTCTCCACCTCTGGGGAAAGGGATGCTATTGAGTGTTCTTCTTGATGGGCCATTGTTCCATTCCTAATCATGTTTATTCACTTTCCTTATTAAATCCCCTCTCTATCCTCATATTTTTGGTTTTCAGGTTACATGTACCCCAAAAAGGGGTTTGTACCTCATTATATTATGGGAAGAAAGGATAAAGGCCCATAGGTTGTTGCAACTAGAGTCAATAAATAAATAAAAATAAAGAGAAACTATAATCAAAATGTTGTGGAAGGGATACAAAATGACACAAAATCCATAGTCTTAAACTTGAGCTCTAACTTTCTAGGCACCCGCCCTAGGTCCTGAGTGTGAATGAACACACCACCTATTTGAAAAGGACTTATAAATATCCCACTTGAAAGGAAATGAATTTAATGCAGAAAATGAAGAAACCTTGTAAAGGGGACTTGCAAATAATCTAAATAAATAAAGAAAAAGGAAATTATAGGGCTTGGAAAAAGGTTTTTCCCCAAACGAAAGGTAACTCAAGGATGCAACGCACCCTCCACAAAGGTGCCCATGGAAACAAGACCATATGAGACCCTTGAATGTTAATGATCCCATGACCAAAATTTTCTCCCTCATCCACCTTACATTAATTATATGGCCTAGATATGGTTTACTCAAGAAACACTCCTCTACTTGGGGAATTAGCCTACCCAATAAGACTCTTCGATGACCCTCCCATATCTAAATTTGGTAAATTGCACAAAGTCTTTGAGAATGCGCTTAATTTGAAAGGGGGGATCCAATGTGCTTGTTTGGGTGGCTCTTGTATTAAGATTAATTTACTTGGAATGATTCATATGACTTGTGGACCCTTGGAGGGCATACCCTTTTTGTATTTGCAAGATCTTGCTCAGTTTCATCTTTCATTGAGGTATTACATCACTTGGACCTTCATATTGGTGTAAAATCCCATAGGTTGGAAGTTGAGCCCCACAAAAGGGAGGATAAAGATGATGAAGGTTGCACACTTGCTCATGAAAAAGGCCTAGGATGATGAAAATTTCATGATGTCACCCTCCCACACTAGAACATTGCACTTTTGGAGCATGATGTCCAGCTTAAAGAGCTCGATTTGACATAGGTTTTGCACTTGGTGGTGTTGTGAGACATATACCCCACATTTTTTGGACTAGTGGGAAGATGTGACATCATGGGGAGATGACATCCTAGCCTTTGGAGGCTATCTCACTGAATGAATACCCTTGAAGAAGACGTTAGAGGCTTATTTCACCTTTTTTGGTCGTTTTTGGTTATTATTTAGCATATATGGACAAAATTCAAATGAATTTGGTTGAAGTCATTGTAAAAACATAATGTTTGACCTAAAATTAAGGATTTGGTTGTAAATTGGACCAAAATAAGACTTGGGTTTCCTCTATAAATAAGAGGCAAACATTCTTTCACTTTTCATAATTCATAACTTGAGATTTATCTCTCTCTCAAAAATATTTTGGCCCTCTTTTTCTTTTTCAATGGATTGGTGCAAATTTTTCTATTGGGGTTTCTTTCTCACGCGCTCTTGATAGGAGGTGATTAACTCTCTTTGGAGGATTGGTTTGTGATCTAGTCTTTCTCTTGGTGAATGATCTTTGCAGTTTTCCTTTGGTTTAAGGGTTGATTTCTGTAATTTGCTTTAATTATCTTGCTTTGAGAAAATCTAGGAGGGTCAGGATTCTCTATCCCCTCCTTCAAGCTAATTTTATAGTTGAATAGAAGTCATTCAAGGGTGGATTCAAGGGTGGATTCAATGGTTAGGAGGTTATATCCACTTGAAAACATTCTTTTCTAGGGTTTTAAAAACTAGGGGTTAGGATGGTTTATCCCCCTAGGGTTTAAAAACTAGTTTCCCATTAATTTGTTGAGCCAGGTGTTGGCAGCAATAATGTAATTTCTATTTTTTATAAGATGCCTACACAGGGTCTCTAAATTTGCATTACTCGTCATGAGAAACGATACTTATCACTTGTCACTTTTTACATACCTTCCTTTCAATTTTTGTTTTCATGACTGTAAGCATGAAAATTTGCTGCTTGAATCCACACTTTGTTTCGATTTTTGATCAAAGGATAACTGTTCATATGGTCTATTGTCGAATTGTTGTATTTTGTTATGAACATGATTGTTTTCCTTGTTTATAACCCCTTGGTCTTAAACATGCCTTGGTTACATAAGTAAAAAACCTCCCATTCATCAATATTCGATTAATATTAATGGGGTTTGATTCATAAAATTCTTTTAACACAATGTTTATTTGATACATTTGCCTTGTAATCAAGTCATGAGTGTGCGTTCTATGGTATTCAAGTGCTTGCATCCTTACACTACCCATATCCCAAGGTATCATATGAGGTACAGTGTGATATTATTTCTTTGTATGGCCTCGGGCTTCACGATCTCTTTCCCACGCATGGTGATTAACGTTTTTGCCTACCATTTCGAACTATCTTTGCATTGTTTTGTGGAAACTTGGGGCTATGACTCTGTGTTTTCTTATCAAACCCTTCCTCCAATTTCAGTGTTGTTTCCCCTCTGTTCGCCATGGCTCCAGTGGTGAGGATTTAGCCCAATGGCATCCAAACCTTGTTATCTTATGACAATGCCAGAGACGACTTATAAAGGAACGATTGGCATTTGTTTATTGAAAAGTTTAAGGGTTTCAATCTGAGAGTTGCTCAAGAGTTCACGTTGACATTCGACGGTTGCAGAGAAAAGATAGGTGACGTGCAACTGGAGGTGACTGAAGAATTTTTAAGCCAAGCTACAGGTTTACCAGCTGTCGGCCAAAAGTGGTTTAAGAACACAAAAGTCGAAGAGGTTCCCTAGTCATTGTTGTTCACCTCAAGGAAAATTACCAGTTGCGACCGAGGTATGCCTGTCTCATCTTTAAAACCTAGATGGCATGATCTGTTAGCTATTGTGAAACAATTTATTACATGTGAAGGGAGATTTGGGTTGGTTTTCTTGTATCACCTGCGATTGCTTATGAGCTTCATTGATTTCCCATTGAACATGCCCTACTTTCTGCTTAGAAGTCTATACAAGATGGGAAAGCAGTTTAAGAGGCAGAAGTCTGATTCTAGTTTATTCCATCATGGTTTAATCAAAATCGTCATTGTGCATCAGTTGCAATTAAACAACGATTGTTGGGATGCTTTTCTGTTACGAAATGGATTTGGTAATAATGAGTTGGGACAGGTTGACAAGCCTATTATCACAGAAACCCTTGTGAAACCTATCATGTCTCCTCCTTCGCTCATGCCCTGTGATCCTGTCTCTAATTTGGAACCCTCGACCTACCCTGATTCTATTCAACCCGACACTCAACCATATTCGTATCCTAAGAGTTGTACTAAGGCTGTTAAAAAACCCACAGGGAAGAAGCTTAGGGGCAATGTCGATGTTAATTATAAGAATAAAAAGGACGCTCATTGGATTTCATGATGTGCTCGAAATAAGCCCAAGCCCTTTGTAGACACAAAAAATACAATTGAGGTAAGTGAGGATTCGGATTCGGAAATTGAAAGGTTCTTGGATGAAGAGTATCCATATTCATATGGAATTTATCTTGATAGGCCCTACGATTATGTTACCAACCTGCCACCGTGTCTAAAGTACAATCCTGATTTTCCTGGCATCAAATTCCGTGACAAACCTACCTTCCACTTGGATGATTCTCCAATCGTTAATGATATCAGTGCCAATGCAAAGTCTCTACAACCTTAGTGTAATGAATGTCGATCCTGGATCGATAGGTATTATGCAGATGTGCCTTTACTACAGTCCAGGCTTAAATCTCTGAAAGACCAAGTGGATTCATTAACAAACGAGAACAGTAGGCTCCAATCCATAGCTCAAGCAAAGGACAAACGCCTAAAAACTACAGGGTCTGTTATTTTTAAGAACGTGGAAGCAACGACAACAATAGTAAACTCTAAAATTACTTGATTTGTTTTAATCCCTTAATTTGAGGTATGATCTCTTTCAAAGTTTAGTATGATTCTGTCTTTCTCAATTTAGGATACATGATTTGTTTKCATAGATTACTTTTTAGTTTGTTTTGTTTGATTGAATAAAATATGATTCTAGTTATAATTATAACTAGYTACARAATCRTGAGATTCTGTAGCTAGTTAGAAAAATTCGAATTGCTTGTCTTGATAATTGAAAACATATCTAAAATTTCCCCATTTTTGTTTGTTAACAGGAACCCATGATTTMTAAGGAKATTTGAAGCACTGTTGGKATCTCTCAGCCACACCATCTTTATGTTTTTAGWAAAWAGATTAGGYTRTTWGTTTTTTGATATYAAGKAAAATCTGGGAGGTTGCATCCCCCACATTTTTGAACAKATTTGATGTTATCACCAGGAAACATTTTGTTCMTGGAACCTATATAAGTATGTTATTTTGTAAACTTCAAACCATCTCTGCCTGGGGCAAGACTATGGTTTTTTATTTACAGACTTGAATGAAATATAATACTGGTTACAACTTTAGCTTTTCCATATTGTGGTTTTATTCAAGTTATGATTGTTTCAATTTGTAATTAAGTTATGATTGCTTTCACTATTGTGCTTTACTACAGATTGGTATGATAAAAATTTATAAGCTATCCATGTCTTATGTTCTAGATTTAACATACAGTAATCATTCTGTTCAAACTTGAGATTAAGAGATTTATCTTCATCATTTGTTGAACATTTATACACAAGTTTTCACAGCAGGATTTATCTTAATGTGGCTACTTGTGAAATTATAAGATTGCTGTTACTATATCTCTTATATGTTCTATCATTTAGATTCAATCATTACTGCTTCACGTTTACGAAAAACATTTGTGGGATCTGTTGTGGGTTTGCCTCATCAGACAGGGAGATTGGATGCTATACACAAGACAAATATGGGATGTGATAACGGGTCAATTCGTTAGTTTTATTTCATTAGTTTAATGAATACATAAATTTCCTGCAGTCTAAACATATTCTACTATTTGTTATCTTGTTTTCAATTAGACAGTATGGTATTTCAATTCTAGAATATAAATAGATTAAATAATAATTTCACTGTTGCTTAACATAAATAAAAATCAATTTATATTCGATTTTCGCGGATTTAGATTAAAATTCGTATTGTGTACATATTATACATATATTAGAAACAAAATCAGTTGTATATATTTTACATATAACAAGTAGAGTTGTTTTATAAACATTAGTCAATTAAACTGTAAATATATATTAGATCTATATATAGTTTTCAGCGAGTGTTATTCATCAAGTTATTTTATTGTCTTTAATTTTGTTTTTTCGCTTTCTTTAGGACTTAGATCGGCCAATGGAGCCGCTAAAATCATTGGAGTGGATTAATCCAAACGGCTTGGGTTAAGTAGACAACCCCAGACCAGATTCACTCCTCTAGTTGACGAGCGGTTGATTTCGCCTGTCAAGAAATGTCGCTAGAAGGAGGGCCTGAAAAGTATTAATGGCACGAGGAGGTCGTAAGACTCCTCCACCACCTACCTGCTCACCTATAGTGACTAGAAGTCATTCAGATGACAACATTGTCCCTCAAACAATAACCACATCAAACGACGATCTACGGATCACAGTTGAACCAATAACTCCAAATCCTATGGGTGGTGACATACAAGAAATTGTTCGGCAATCCCTCATAAGAACACACAGTGCCTTCGCCCATTTAAGACAACCAAACTGACCTTTGAACCAACCATTAGACTTCTCTGATATCAGAGAACAACTTGGAGGCATTGAACTTACTTTAAACCCTACAGATCCAATCCTCACTCCTGCAGCAGGAGGATCTAGTATACCACCATCACCACCTCCTTCATCTCCTTCTTCTTCTGGAGAAGAATCCTCTGACAAAGGCAGTTCCTCATCCAAGCCTTCGACACCACCCACACCTATGGCCAACCCAAACAATCCTACCAGACCCTACCTCGACCAAGATGCAGTGGCCATACCTGGGCCTCAGCATCCTTTACCCAAACACCTGGAGAAATGGCTCCCTAAATTTGACCCGGACTCCAAACAGTTAGTCGAAGATCACATCAAAAAGTTTATGTTAGCCATTAGATTCCGTAGTGTTGAGCATGAAGACATAGTCTGTAGATTGTTTCCCTACACCTTTGAGGGAAATGCCTCTACCTGGTACTTTGCCCAACAAGCCCACACTATCGTGTCATGGGAGAA
Organism: Picea engelmannii; assembly: GCA_009831015.1. Lineage (NCBI taxonomy): Eukaryota > Viridiplantae > Streptophyta > Pinopsida > Pinales > Pinaceae > Picea > Picea engelmannii. The sequence continues at coordinate 107,072 of ML809165.1, forward strand.
ATTTGAATCCTGTTTCCTTGAGAAGTTCAGAGATGACAAGTCTCCTGAATTTCTAGTCATGGAGATTTCTAGTTTAAGAATGAACCCCAAAGAAAAGATCAAAGACTTTAATCAAAGGTTCTTGACGCTAAAGAATCGGAACCCTACGGATTCGATGCCTGCCGAGAATCTTATTATCATTTATTATACGAAAGCCTTACATCAAAACATAGCCATTTGGGTAAAGAGATACAAGAAATCCACGTTGTTAGAAGCCTTCGAAGAGGCCAGTTAGATCGAGAAAGACATCCTCAGTTTAAAAGACACTACTAGCAATGAGACATAGATTAGTTCATCATCCAAAAAGAAAATCGAAATCCTCCCTAGACCTTCCCAAAATAAAGCTCAACCTGAAAGCTTAGATTTAGAAAACCTACAGAAAGTTGTTCAAAAACTGTCCAACCAAGTTATAGATTTGAAAAGATCGGCTGAAGAAGATTCTTCGAGCAAAGGGCCTTACAAATCCCCTTTTAGGAAGCCTTTTCCCACCAACCGACCTAATTCAAATACTGAAGGCCTAAATCTAGAAAGCCTGCAATTTGCTATTCAAACGATTCTAGAAGCACACGATAACTTGGTGCCTCCTGAAATCCTTGAAGAAGTAGCTGAACAAGAGATAGTAGAAGAAGATGAATCCTCTCCGAACATTTTTGGACATTTTTCGGATAGATTTTTTCAAGCTAATTTCGAAACAGTGCATCCTTACAATACTAGGAGCAAGACAACAAATAAGCCTTCTTCTAAAATCACTATGACTTTGCCTCCAAAACAGTCTAAATCAACTGAGACTAAATAGAATTCAGTAAACCCAAGTTTAGATTATGATTTGGTCGAAGATTTAAAGAAGCTTAGGGCTAACAATTTTGTTTATGAATTATTAAAATTCCCTTTTCTTCTGCAAAAAATGCTACAAAATATTGCAGAGAACAACAAAAATGGCAATCCGAGTAGTAAAAAAGGTGTTCAGAACAACCCCAAAGTTCCTCAGAAGGCCTCTGCCAAAACTACTTCTGATCCTCACGATAAAAGATACCTTCCTGTAAATAATGTAACGAATGTAGATAAGCCAGTTTCAGAGGCTGCGAGTAAAAAGAAACAAACTTCCACTGTTAATACTCGCAGAAATGTCCCTCCATTTTTGTTAACTTTTGAAATTTTCAATAGGAACGTACACAACTGCATGGTAGATTCAGGTGCGTCATCTAACGTAATGCCTTGGTCTGTTTGTCAAAATATTAATGTCGAATTTCAACCATCCACCTTGAAAATTATCCAGCTTGATCGAACTAGTGTTAAAGTGATAGGCGAATTAAGAAATGTGCTTATAAGATTGTCGTCTAACCCTAAAGTTCATCAAGTGATTGATATTATTGTTGTAGATATCCCAGAAGTTTATGGATTTTTTTTAAGCAGAGACTGGTCAGAACAACTACACGACTATTTTGCGACAGACTGGTCTCACTTGTGGCTGCCCAAGAATGGAAAGCCCAACAGAATCAAGGTAAATCGTGAACATTATCTGAAGTTCACGGTCACTGATTTAAATGATCCCAATGAACCATTCACTCCTTCTGCCGATTCGCCTGAAATACAGGAGATGGATACTTTTTTCGGTAACTTCATGGCCGAAACTTCCACTATCACTAATCTGGAACAACAGTCTGAAATTTTGACATATACGAAGACAACAAATTCTTCTTAGTGGGCACATGCAACCGACGAAAATCAAATATGGTCTCTTTACTTTGATGGGTCAAAATCCAAGGAAGGAGCTGGTGCGGGTTGCATGCTCATCGATCCAGCAGGTAAAAAGACTCTGATTTCTTGCAGGTTAGAATTCGAATGTACAAACAACACAATAGAATATGAGGCACTCCTGCAAGGCCTCAGAAAAGCATTAGATATGAATGTTCAAAATTTGACTGTCTTTGGTGATTCAGAAATCATGTTTAGACAGCTAAAAAATTCTATCCATTGTTTATCTCCGCACCTTAAAAGCTATCAAACTAAGGTATGGAATTTAATGAACAAGTTCTACGCATTTAACATAAATTCTATTCCTAGATTGAATAATTCGGAAGATGATTTGTTAGCTAATGTAGCTTCAAAACTTTTTCCTGCAGAAGGCTTGTCTTCGAATGCATTCTCCGTCGAACTGTTGTTCTGACCATCCGTCCTAGACAACATCACGAATTGGAGAGTCTTCGATGACGATCAATAGATTATAAGTTTTCTGCATATGGAAGAAACTTTCCAGGGCGCGGTGATTGACGAAGGTACTCATGACGAAAATCTTCGTGACTTTACGGTAATACTAGATCCAAGATCTCCAAAATCTTCATCAGACATGGTAAACTCTATCCCAAAATCTGTAGTTAGATTAGAAAATTTTTATGATCTTCACGACAAGTTCAGAAAATCAGTGAACTGTAAAACAAATAGTTCCTCTTTGACACATGAAAAAGTAAATTTGGGAACTAAAGACAACCCACAGTGCATTAATTTAGGGGTGGGGTGTTCTGAGCAAGAAAAAGTAGCGTTCATTAAGTTGTTTAAGGAATTCAAAGATGTTTTTTCCTGAACGTACGATGAACTGAAAACCTTTGATCCTAACATCATACAAAACGTTATCCCTATCAAACCCCAAACCCAACCTTTTCAACAAAAGTTAAGGAAAATGCACCCAAAACTCGAACCGACATTCAAGAAGGAATTAAACAAACTCCTGAATGCTCAGATAATCTTCCCAGTTAGGCACACACAATGGGTCTCTAATCTTGTCCCTGTTCGAAAGAAGAGTGGTGAAATCCGACTATGTGTCGATTACTGAAATCTTAATTGAGCGTCTGATAAAGACAAATACCCTGTCCCTCCCATGGAATAGATACTTCAACAGGTATCTAGTTCTGAAAGATTATCCTTATTGGATGGTTTTTCAGGGTATAACCAAGTCCTGATGTCCCCTTCAGACCAACTCAAAACCACCTTCCACACTCCATGGGGCACCTACGCTTATAGAAAGATGCCCTTTGGACTCATAAACATCGGTGCCACTTTCCAGAGAGCGATGGACATCTCTTTCCGAGGCTTAATCAATCAATTTGTCGTAGTTTACCTAGATGACGTCACTATATTCTCGAAAAATAAAGAAGATCATCTAGCTCATTTAAGATCCGTTCTACAGCGATGTTGTAAGTACGGTATTTCTTTGAATCCAAAAAAATATATCTTCGCAGTAGAACAAGGTAAACTCCTAGGATTCATTGTATCAAGCGAAGGGATGATTATCGACCCTGAAAGAACTCAAGTCATTTCGAAACGACCCCCTCCCTCGTCAAAAAAGTCCATGCAATCTTTCTTAGGTCAGATAAAATTTGTTAGGAGATTCGTCCCCAACTTTTTAGAAATGGTAAGACCATTAAAAAACCTAATAAAAAAGGATGTACAGTACCATTGGGGACCTTTAGAAATCCAGGCTTTCAATTCAATAAAAAAGGCCATAATAGACGCTCATTCCCTAATGAGCCCCGACTTTTCGCAAGACTTCACCCTCTACATGTTTGCCTCTGACCGCTCATACGCTGATGTCCTAACTCAAAAGAACGCTAAAAACAACGAAGTCCCAATTGCCTTTATGAGCTCAACCTTCAAAGGGGTGGAACTTAATTACCCAGCAGTAGATCAGCAAGCCTATGCTGTTTTCAAAGAAGTAAATCACTTCCGATCTTATCTGTTGAAATCAAGGACGGAAATCATTGTCCCTTACCCGACTGTCATAAATCTGTTAGTACAGAAAGAATTAGGCGAAAAAGGGCAAATTGGGTCACATCCTTGCAAGAGTATGACATAGAAATCACCCCAACAAAAATTGTAAGAGGCCAAGGGTTATGCAAATTGGTCTCTGATTCGGCTACATGACAACAAGAGGAAAATGATATGTTAAGTCCAGGACAACACTATCAAAATCAAATCTGTTGTGCACAAAACCCTGTTAGTCCCCGATATGATATTGATATACAATTTTGTCTTATACACGGATCAACTCCCTGTCACCTTGATCCCACAAAAAGGAGATCACTAAGATTAAAATCTGCCTCTTTTCAGCTGATTAATGGTATTCTGTTTCGTTAAAATTTTGATGGAGTACTAATGCGCTGTCTCGAGAAAGATGAAGCAGAAAAAGTCTTATTGGAATTGCATGCAGGATAAGCTGGTGGGAATTTTGGTGGAGATACCACTTCCCATAAAGTATTAAGAGCAGGTTATTACTGGCCTACCCTTTTTAAAGACGCTCATGCTTTGTGTCGCAAGTGTGTAATTTGTCAAAAAGCATCCGGACGGATACAGAAACTAGCTTTCCCTTTGCAACCAGTTTCGGTAGATTCCCCTTTTCAGCTGTGGGGTCTAGATATTATAGGCCCAATCAATCCGCCATCCTCGCAGTAGCATATGTATATCATAACAACCACAGATTACTTCACTAGGTGGTCTGAGGCTACCCCGTTAAAAGCTGTAAATACCAGTCAGGTAATATTCTTCCTGAATTCAAATATTATTATCCACTTAGGTATTCCTGAATGCCTAGTATTTGACAATGGATCTTATTTTTCATCTCTTGAGATGAGTGATTTCACTCTAGAAAAATGAATTAAATTAAATTATTCTTCCAGCTATTACCCCCAAGGCAATGGTTTGGCAGAATCGACTAATAAAAATCTGATCAAAATAATCAAGAGAACAGTCTCCGAAAACCATAAAAACTGGCATAACGCACTGTTAAACGCAATATGGGCTGATAGAGTAACTCCTAAAACTGCTGTGGGTAACTCACCTTTCTTTCTCGTTTACGGTAGAGAGGTGATTCTTCCACCACATGTCCTTCTTCCATCTTTGTAGTTAGCACATAAAGTACAGGAAGAAGACTGTCCCCCTTTGGAAAGTCGAATTAATGCTTTGTTAAAATTAGTAGAAGTGAGGGCTCAAGCAAAACGGAAATTGGATCAACATCAACTCATTGTTAAAAACTTGTTTGATTCCAATTCTGCCTCTGACAGAAATTTTGAGGTAGGTGAACTTGTCCTAAAATGGGATAAACCTCATGAGGGAAAATGAGAGCATACAAAGTTTTAGAACTTGTGGTTGGGACCATTCGTAATTGCTGAGAAATTGGGTCCCAGTTCCTTCTGATTACAGAATTTAGAGGGACAACTAGACACCTTTCCGGTGAATGGCCAAGCTCTAAAAAAGTACTTTGCCTGATAACACTCCCATGTACACTGTGTAATTTTTTTTTTTTTGCTTACTGTTTGTTTTGTTTTTTTTCCTTTATGCTTATCAGTCTTTCTTTTTGAAACACACATGCCTGCATCATGGGCTAGTTCAGACAAAGATAACATAAAAATTTCCCTTCAGAAATGACTGCTGAAAGTTGTTTAAACATAAATTTTGATATTTTTCCGAGTTTGCAGCCATGTTAAAGATAACTCGTTGTTTCAAAAGCGTTTCTTGATTTCAATCTGCAACTAAAGGTACTCACGATCATCCATAAAAATTATTTTTTCGCTGTCCCTATTCCCTAAGAGAACAACTCAGAGATGTCTCCCTGCTTTAGAAAGTCGGTTTATTAACAAACTATTTCTAGATCTTAATGAAGGACAGCTAAAAAGTTTCTTCAAGGTCTGTTATTTACTAAGATGCATCCAAAAATCAGGATTTTCAGCATCACCCTCTCTATTAAATATCTTTAAAACTAAATAAACCTTCAGAGAGCTGTGGGAAGTGCTTGTAAACCCACCGGGATACTGAATAGGTCTGCTGGCAGTGGGTAAATGCATCCATGACGCCAAGATAACTTCGCCGGGGTACTGAACAGGCCCGCTGGCAGTGAATCAATGTCAGGTATATGAAAATTCTCAGATATGGATTCTTTTGACCTTAAATGTCCTTTGTTCTGATATGGAACTTCTTGGCAGGATAGAGATATCAGAGTGGGTTAAATGACATCCATGTCGAGGCTATGGACGCCTGCTGGCAGTAGCGGCTCTGTCAACAATATTGAAGATTTTAACTTTAATATCGTGACTCTCTTCTGTTAAGATTGTTGTTAGTTTTCATCTCTTTAAAATAATAGTAATCTGAAACTGGAATGCTTTATAATTGATAATGATGTTCAGACAACTTTTTGGTTGTTTTTGATTTGAATTTTTTTTTGATTATCCTAATCTGAACTCGTTCATTTGGTAGAGATAACTGCTTCTCCCAGCGTGTTGCCATTGTTGGCAGCAATAATGTAATTTATATTGTTTATAAGCTGCCTACACAGGGTCTCTAAATTTTCATTACTCGTCATGAGAAACGACACTTATCACTTGTCGCCTTTTACATACCTTCCTTTCAATTTTTGTTTTCATGACTGTAAGCATGAAAACTTGCTGCTTGAATCCACACTTTGTTTCAATTTTTGATCAAAGGATAACTGTTCATATGGTATATTGTCGAATTGTCGTATTTTATTATGAACATGATTGTTTTCCTTGTTTATAACCCCTTGGTATTAAACATTCCTTGGTTACATAAGTAAAAAACCTCCCATTCATCAATATTCGATTAATATTAATGGGGTTTGATTCATAAAATTCTTTTAACACAATGTTTCTTTGATACATTTTCCTTGTAATCAAGTCATGAGTATGCGTTCTATGGTATTCAAGTGCTTACATCCTTACAATACCCATATCCCAAGGTATCATATGAGGTACAGTGTGATATTATTGCTTTGTATGGCCTTGGTCTTCACGATCTCTTTCCCACGCATGGTGATTAACATTTCTTCCTACCATTTAGAACTATCTTTGCAGTGTTTTGTGGAAACTCGGGGCTATGACTCTGTGTTTTCTTATCAAACCCTACCTCCGATTTCGGTGTTGTTTCCCCTCTGTTCGCCATGGCTCTAGTGGTGAGGATTGAGCCCAATGGCATCCAAACCTTGTTATCTTATGACAACACCAGAGACGAATTAGAAAGGAACGACCGGCATTTGTTTATTGAAAAGTTTAAGGGTTTCAATCTGAGAGTTTCTCAAGAGTTCGTGTTGACATTCGATGGTTGCAGAGCAAAGATAAGTGACGTGCAACTGGAGGTGACTGAAGAATTTTTAAGCCAAGCTACAGGTTTACTAGCTGTCGGCCAAAAGTGGTTTAAGAACGCAAAAGTCGAAGAGGTTCCCTGGTCATTGTTGTTCACCTCAAGGAAAATTACCAGTTGTGACCGAGGTATGCCTGTCTCGTCTTTAAAACCTAGATGACATGATCTGTTAGCTATTGTGAAAAAATTTATTACGTGTGAAGGGAGATTTGGGTTGGTTTTCTTGTATCAACTACGATTGCTTATGAGTTTCATTGATTTCCCATTGAGCATGCCCTACTTTCTGCTTAGAAGTCTATACAAGATGGGAAAGAGGTTTAAGAGGCAGAAGTCTGATTCTAGTTTATTCCATCATGGTTTAATCAAAATCATCATTGTGCATCAGTTGCAATTAAACAACGATTGTTGGGATGCTTTTCTGTTACGAAATGGCTTTGGTAATAATGAGTTGGGACAGGTTGACAAGTTTGTTATCAAAGAAACCCTTGTGAAACCTATCATCTCTCCTCCTTCTCTCATGCCCTGTGATCCTGTCTCTAATTTGGAACCCTTGACCTACCCTGATTCTATTCAACCCGACACTCAACCGGATTCATATCCTAAGAGTTGTACTAAGGCTGTTAAAAAACCCACAGGGAAGAAGCTTAGGGGCAACGTCGATGTTAATTATAAGAATAAAAAGGCCGCTCATTGGATTTCATGATGTGCTCAAAACAAGCCCAAGCCCTGTGCAGACACAAAAAATACAATTGAGGTAAGTGAGGATTCAGATTTGGAAATTGAAAGGTTCCTGCCGAAGAGTATCCATATTCATATGGACTTTGCCCTGACAGGCCCTACGATTATGTTACCAACCTGCCACCATGTCTAAAGTACAATCCTGATTTTCCTGGCATCAAATTCCATGAGAAACCTACCTTCCACTTGGATGATGCTCCAATCGTTAATGATATCAGTGCCAATGCACAGTCTCTACAACCTCAGTGTAATGAATGTCGATCCTGGATCGACATGTATTATGAAGATGTGCCTTTGCTACAGTCCAGGCTTAAATCTCTGAAATACCAAGTGGATTCATTAACAAACGAGAACAGTAGGCTCCAATCCATAGCTCAAGCAAAGGACAAACACCTAAAAACTACAGGGTCTGTTATTTTTAAGAACGTGGAAGCAACGACAACAATAGTAAACTCTAAAATTACTTGATTTGTTTTAATCCCTTAATTTGAGGTATGATCTCTTTCAAAGTTTAGTACGATTCTGTCTTTCCCAATTTAGGATACACGATTTGTTTGCATAGATTACTTTTTAGTTTGTTTTGTTTGATTTAATAAAATATGATTCTAGTTATAATTATAACTAGCTACAAAATCGTGAGATTCTGTAGCTAGTTAGAAAAATTTGAATTGCTTGTCTTGATAATTGAAAACATATCTAAAATTTCCCCATTTTTGTTTGTTAACGGGAACCCATGATTTCTAAGGATATTTGAAGCACTGTTGGGATCTCTCAGCCACACCATCTTTATGTTTTTAGTAAATAGATTAGGCTGTTAGTTTTTTGATATCAAGTAAAATCTGGGAGGTTGCATCCCCCACATTTTTGAACATATTTGATGTTATCACCAGGAAACATTTTTTTCCTGGAACCTATATAAGTATGTTATTTTGTAAACTTCAAACCATCTCTGCCTGGGGCAAGACTATGGTTTTTTATTTACAGACTTGAATGGAATATAATACTGGTTACAACTTTAGCTTTTCCATATTGTGGTTTTATTCAAGTTATGATTGTTTCAATTTGTAATTAAGTTATGATTTCTTTCAATGTTGTGCTTTACTACAGATTGATATGATAAAAATTTATATGCTATCCATGTCTTATGTTCTAGATTTAACATACAGTAATCATTCTGTTCAAACTTGAGATTAAGAGATTTATCTTCATCATTTGTTGAACATTTATACACAAGTTTTCACAACAGGATTTATATTAATGTGGCTACTTGTGAAATTATAAGATTGCTGTTACTATATCTCTTATATGTTCTATCATTCGGATTCAATCATTACTGCTTCACGTTTACGAAAAACATTTGTAGGATCTGTTGTGGGTTTGCCTCATCAGACAGGGAGATTGGATGCTATACACAGGACAAATATGGGATGCGATAACAGGTCAGTTCGTTAGTTTTATTTCATTAGTTTAATGAATACAAAAATTTCCTACAGTCTAAACATATTCTACTATTTGTTATCTCTGTTTTCAATTAGACAATATGGTATTTCAATTCTAGAATATAAATAGATTAAATAATAATTTCACTGTTGCTTAACATAAATAAAAATCAATTTATATTCGATTTTCGCGGATTAAGATTAAAATTCGTATTGTGTACATATTATACATATATTAGAAACATAATCAGTTGTATATATTTTACATATAGCAAGTAGAGTCATTTTATAAACATTAGTCAATTAAACTGTAAATATATATTAGATCTGTATATAGTTTTCAGCGAGTGTTATTCATCAAGTTATTTTATTGTCTTTAGTTTTGTTTTTTCACTTTATTTAGGACTTATATTGGCCAACGGAGCCGCTAAACCCGTCGGAGTGGATTAATCCAAACGGATTGGGTTAAGTAGACAACCCCGGACCAGATTCACTCCTCCAGTTGACGAGCGGTCGATTTCGCCCGTCAACACCAGGTGACTTGGAAAAGGTGATGTGTTGGGCTCATAAGGGTTTGGGTTCAAGGTTAAAGTCTCTTTTCCTTTTCCATCCTAACTTAATTGTTAATGTTGTGACTCCATTTACCCAATAGACAAGGCACTAGTGCATTGGAAACCATGATTAGTGCTCTCTTGAAATCATTTAAGTTTTTAATGAATTGTTCAAGGTCTATGCTATGATTTCATGCTAATAAGTATTGAGTTCTTGAATATTTTCTTACTTCTGTAATAACTATTAATTTATAGGAATTATGGATGCAACAAAACCCTCTCTCTTACTTGTGTTTACAAACTAATTTACCGCATAATTTTATGCTTGAATATTGCAAAGTGATCTACTAATCAAGGGCTACAAATTGGAATTATTATTTTCTGATTTCTAATTATTGCTACTATAGAAATTTTTTGCTACAACCATCTAGGTCGGATTATATTTTTCTAATAATATTTACTTACAACCCATTTCAATCGTCAAAATTGTGGTTTAAACATTGGAATTATTGTCTACTATTCATAAGCTTTCATTTACTACCAATTGTTGGTGTTTTTGATAGTAATTTCTTGCAGTCGTTATTACTTTCTCTTGTTGATACAATCTTCAGTCTACTACAATTTTTGAGAAAACAAGCTTTCTTGTTGTTTTCCCTAGTGTTTCAAGGCTATTTTACATGATATTGGATCTTGGGATAACTGCTCTAACATTGATTTTGAAGGTATATTTCAAGCTCAACTCGTATCTTCTCCCAAGACACTTATCCTCAAGCCATTGACCTCTTCATATAGTGACCAAAACAAATATCTTCAGAAAACCCCTTGATCTTCATTCTCTTCTCCCTTGAGGTCACTTGGGAAGCCTACCTTGTGGTGGAATCATTGGTGGAATCATTCATCACTAAAACAAGGGGAGTAATAGCTAAGGTGATATTGGTTCTTACTCCCAGTTCTGTCACACTACTGACGCTTGTGGTTGGATTTTTCCAAGTGACAGTTTGTGCAATAACATTTTTGGCACTATTTCCAAGGAGGATTTTGAATCCTTTCTGATCCCTTAATAACACTTGGAAAGACTTTAGCAAAGACTTTATCCAAAGCTTGCCTGGAGACTCCTCTGAGGAAAGTTACCCTTGAATTTTTGATGAGCTTCACATAAGTTCATATGGCAAGTCCACTGATGTATAATGGAAGTATATTTGTATCCAACTAAATTCCCACCAGAGTGGTGGGATGATATCCCAAAATTTGATGGTGATCCATTGTTGGTTGTTGCACATGTTGTCAAATTTACTGAATAAATTGGTGAGCGTGGCGAGATCCAAAATGATTTTTCGACACATTTATTCTTATTGTATTTAGATAAGAAACAAAGGAATTTGATCAAACATTCTTGCATCCCATTGGGTATATCCTTTACAAACATATTTATCTGAGAATTTCTCAAACATTGTGGGCTGAAATCTTGACAATTTGAAGATATTATTCAGGGACTTGAGGGTGCCTTTCAGAGAGGACTTCCATTGGACTTGATTGAAAGTTTGAGAGAAGTTTCTTCCTACAACCCTATTGAAAATACTGAAATATAGTTGAGGAAAAAGAAGCTGAGGATAATCATAAAAAAACATAGACCATTGAGAATGATTTAGCTAATATCCTTGATGACCAAGTTTTCAAAGACAATATTGAAGAAGATAAAAAATATTGTAGACAATTATCTGAAATATGTGATGATGTACACTTCTTTATTGAGCTTTGTGCATAAGAATGAAAAAGGTTTGATACCATATTTCTCACCTACCAAAAGAATCCTACTGAATCATTAACATGGGAACCTACTAAATCTTATTATGAGGTGAATTCATTATGTGGTATTATGACAGAGAAACATGGTAACAATAAAATATCTCCAAGTCAGGGTCGACCATTTATACCAAAGGAAATATTAGAGATCGACATAGCAGAAGAAGAGTGGGGTGATCCAATAGAACATGAATGAGATCCTGATGAAGACCTTGAGTTAGGATCCCACCTCACCATGGAAATTTTAGATGAGGACCTTGAAGAACCATTAGATGAAGTGCTTCTCATTGAAAATCAAGCCCCTAGTGATGAAGAAGTGCTTGAAGAATAGGTACATGATGAAATATGATAAAAAAAGAAGGAAGGATTTGAAGAAGTGCAACATTTTGAGAACCTAGACAAGACATTGCTATCCATTCTTCCACTTGATGAATATGAAACCATTCAACCTTTCGTTCCTTATTCGCATGAAAATGAAGAAGTGATCAGTCCCAAGAACACAAATGATTTCTTGGAGGACCTCTCGAACATAGTTGATTGCCACTTTGATGATTTCATATATTTTTTGAGACATAGTGATCCAGGTGGATATCGGTGGCCACCCACCTTTTCCTGCTGGCTCAAAACAACTTTCTAGCAATTTTGATAATTTACTATTTTTAGCAGTTTTTTGGGTCCTGAACTTCCGGAGCCGTTTTGAGGCCCTAAACGACGTTTTTTTACTGATCCAGATTTTATGAGCAGAATGAAATGACTACAGATTATTACCTGATGCTTAACACATAATAACAGAGATACAATAAAATTGGTTTTCTACTCAACAAGGAAATAAGCTGAAACTGTAAAATGCAGCGGAAAACAAGTTTGCTGGAATGGTGGTGGCTTATCTCTGAGAAGAGATGTGACGACTGTGCTCATTCGCAAGAAGATCATTACAATGAGGCTCTCAAGGCATTTTTACAATAAACAGGAGTTTCAAAACCCCTAAACATCCAAAAACCTAACCCTAGGAGATGAAGCGCCAAAAGTCATGTGGGCCCCGTTTGGGTAAGTCAGTACATCAACTTCCCGGGGTCGTAACTTTTGCATACGATCTTTGTTTTAGGTGTATGATAGCTCGTTGGAAAGATCTATCCGAGGACTACAATAGTTGCACAAAATTTCATGATGAAATTTTGCGACCGTAACATACCCCAAAAATATCGTGGGATTTTATGAGCAGAACGAAATGACTACAGATTATTACCAGATGCTTAACACAGAATAACAAAGATACAATAAAACTGGTTTTCTATTCAACAAGGAAATAAGCTGAAACTGTAAAATGCAGTGGAAAACAAGCTTGCTAGAATGGTGGCGGCTTATCTCTAAGAAGATATGTGACGATTGCGCTCATTTGCAAGAATATCATTACAATGAGGCTCTCAAGGCCTTTTTACAATAAACAGGAGTTTCAAAAACCCTAAACATCCAAAAACCTAACCCTAGGAGATGAAGCGCCAAAAATCATGTGGGCCCCGTTGGGTAAGTCAGTACATCAACTTCTCGAGGTCGTAACGTTTGCATATGATCTTTGTTTTAGGTGTATGATAGCCCGTTGGAAAGATCTATTCGAGGACTACAACAGTTGCACAAAATTTCATGATGAAATTTTGTGACCGTAACATACCCCAAAAAATGTCGTGGGATTTTATGAGCAGAACAAAATTACTACAGATTATTACCAGATGCTTAACACAGAATAACAAAGATACAATAACACTGGTTTTCTATTCAACAAGGAAATAAGTTGAAACTGTAAAATGTAGCGGAAAACAAGCTTGCTGGAATGGTGACGGCTTATCTTTGAGAAGAGATGTGACAACTGCGCTCATTCACAAGAAGATCATTACAATGAGGCTCTCAAGGCATTTTTACAATAAACAGGAGTTTCAAAAACCCTAAACATCCAAAAACCTAACCCTAGGAGATGAAGCGCCAAAAGTCATGTGGGCCCCATTTGGGTAAGTCAGTACATCAACTTCCTGGGGTCATAAATTTTGCATACGATCTCTGTTTTAGGCGTATGATAGCCTGTTGGAAAGATCTATCTGAGGAATACAACAGTTGAAAAAAATTTCAAGATGATGTTTTGTGACCACAACATACCCCAAAAAACGTCGTTTAGGGCCTCAAAACGGTTCTGGAAGTTCAGGACCCGAAAACTGCTAAAAATAGTAAATTATCAAAATTGTTAGAAAGCTGTTTTGAGCCAGCTGGAAAAGATGGGTGGCCACCGATATCCACCTGGATCAATCCTCCATCCTTAGGAAGAAATGGTCTCCATTGCGTTGAGTTCCCCATCAGATGAGGAAATTTTTGCTGAATTTGGCCCTGGGTGAGCCACTTGCCTTGGTGCAGGAGCTGCCCTGCTTTGACGACTCGATAAAGCTGGATCCTTTGTTGTCGAGTGACCTTGATCTCTGTGTCCACAATATGATCAATGGATTCCTATTGTATGCAGTTGGGGTTGAGCTCTGTTGGGGTCAGTTGTTCTTCTACGTTTGAGGTGTCCAATAATGGTGGGAAATAAGGCCGATGGAGGTCCACGTTGAACACTAGGTGCAGGCCAAGGAAAGGAGGAATTTTGAGCGCAAAATAATTATCCCCCATAGCCTTGGTGATGGTGTACGACCCATAATGAAGTGGGTGAAGCTTCTGATGGGGTCCTGTAAGCCATTCTTTCTACAAGTGCAACCAAAATTTGTCGCCCACCTTAAACTTATGTGGAACCCGATGTTGATCATGGCGCTACTTGTACTTGTCATTGGACTTCTATAGGATATCTTTAACCTGTTGGTGGATGTGTTGGATCCTCTCAATGAACCGGGTGGATTTTTCAGCCTCAGTTGGAGTAGGAGAGGAGTCAATCGAGGTGACCGCAAGGGGAAGTGCAACATCTATGGGACCTAATGGTTGGAATCCCAACCCCACTTGAAAGGGGCTGTGGCCGGTTGAGCTATGCAGGGCTCGGTTGTAGCTATGATGAACATAGGGAAGACTCTCATCCCATGTGTGAGGGTGCTTGAAATTATACATGCATAGGATATGCACGATCATTCGATTTATGACCTCGGTTTGGCCATTTATCTGGGGGTGGAAGGCCGTGGATTTGGTGAGTTTGGTGTCCAGCAGTGACCAGAGGCTCGACTAGAATGTGCTGAGAAATCGACTGTCCCGATCTAAGACAATGGTTTGTGGGATTCCAAAATGTACCCAGACTCATTCAAAGAAGAGCTTGGTAGTGGCTTCTGCTGTGATGCTCTTCTTGCAAGCAACCAGAATCGCCATCTTAGAAAAGCGATCGAGAACCACAAAAAAATAGTCATTTCCCCACTTGGTGGATGGGAGGCCCGACAAGTAGTCCATTGAGATGGATTCCCATGGTCTGTCAGGATTAGGAAGAGGGGTGTACAGGCCCTGTTTCTTAGTGGTTGGTTTGGCAATAACGCAGGCAGTGCAAGACCTGATATACTTGCTGACCTCCTATTGAAGTTTCGGCTAGTAGAAATGTTTTTGTAGCATCACCACTGTCCTTTTGACACCGAAGTTTCCTGCCACCCAGCTATAGTGGGCTTCCCAGATAAACTTTGCTCGCTCACTTGAGGGAGCACATATATGGCCCAGAGAACACAACAACCCATCCTAAAGATGGAAATTATCGACAACTTCCTTTGCACCCAACATTTGGTGGGTGGTGGCGAAGTTCAGGTCTGTCTCATAGATTTGGGGCCATCCAGAGGTCTCATGGTCATAAGATTCTAGCACTGTGGTGATTTCCGTGACTGGTGGTCTGCTGAGGCAATCAATGACGTGGTTGGTGCTTCCTATTTTATACTTGATGTTGAGGTGGAATTACTGCAAGTATGTGGACCACTTTTGATGGCGGTCATTCTGCAATTTTCCTTGTGTCTGCATGAACTGTAGTGGCTTATGATCAGTGTGGATGACTATCTCCCTCCCAAGAATGTAATGTCTCCACTGGCGGTAGGATTTCACAATGGAGTACATTTCTTTGTCGTAATTAGGGTACTGATGGACAACATCTGATAGTGTTGCACTATGATAGGCCACGGGGTGGCCGTGCTGCGTGAGAATGACACCCACAACATAGTTTGAAGAATCAATCTCAATCTCAAAGGGCTGTTGTAGGTCTGGTACTGAAAGTACTAGGGATGAGCATAAGCGTTGCTTTAAATCATTGAACACTTGTTGTTGGGGCCTACCCCACGTAAATTTCGCCTTACCATCACCCCTAGTTATTTCGCTGAGGGCCCATGCAATATGGGAGAATCCCAACACAAACCTGCGGTAGAAATTAGCAAGGCCCAAGAAGCTCCGAATCTCAGTGAGTGTGGTTGGGGCTGGCCAATCATGGATGACTTGGATCTTGGCTAGATCCACATGTACGCCATGTTGATCAATGATGTATCCTAGGTAATGTACCATGTCCATGACGAAGGAGCATTTTTCCAAATTGGCGTATAGCTTGTGCTGCCACAGGGTGTGCAGAACCTGCTGAATATGCTGCAAGTGTTCGGCCCAAGTCTTGCTGTAAATGAGAATGTCATCAAGATACACCACTACAAAAGTATTGGTGGGAAGTTGATGTACTGACTTACCCAAACAGGGCCCACATGACTTTTGGCACTTCATCTCCTAGGGTTAGGTTTTTGGATGTTTAGGGTTTTTGAAACTCCTGTTTATTGTAAAAAGGCCTTGAGAGCCTCATTGTAATGATATTCTTGTGAATGAGCGCAATCGTCACATCTCTTCTCAAAGATAAGCCACCACCATTCCAACAAGCTTGTTTTCCGCTGCATTTTACAGTTTCAACTTATTTCCTTGTTGAATAGAAAACCAATTTTACTGTATCTCTATTATTCTATGTTAAGCATCTGGTAATAATATGTAGTCATTTCATTCTGCTCATAAAATACAGATCAGTGGTAACAGAGAAAATATGGACAGTATCAAGACAACCAGTCCAAGCCGCAAGTAAAGAAGGACACCAGAAAGACAAAGAAAGATACTGGGAAGTGGTGCAACTTCCATAAGATCCCTTGGCATAACACTGCTGACTGTCACTCAAAGCAGACACTGGTGGCTGAAGTGAAAGCCTCTAAATCAAATGCAGGTTCTGAATCTGAGTTAGAACCAGAAAGGGGAAGACAAATCATTGATGCGGAACCCAGTGCCACCGTTGCTACCACCAAGCTCCAATATGGTGAACCAGATGAGACAAAAGAAGGAGAGCGCCTCTTCCATTCACAAATGTGGGTAAAAGGAACCCCACTACACTTCATCATTGATAGTGGTAGCTAGAAGAACCTCATCTCAGCATAGGTCATCAAGCGGCTGGCCCTGCCAACAACGCCGCATCCACAACCCTACACCATTGGATGGCTCTACCAAGGAAGTGATCTCCGCGTCAGCTAACAGTGTCGACTGTCATATGGAATCAATCCCTTCAAGGACGAGGTATTGTGTGAGGTTGCTCCTCTCAAATTTTGTGATGTTCTTTTGGGACAACCTTATTTATGGAAACATCATGCTGTATATGAGTCTAGGCCTCATATTGTTATTATTACTTTGAATAGGAAATTGTACAGGATACCCAAGGCTATCCCACCTACTGCTATTTCCTTGATCTCTGCTAAGCAATGCAGTAAGGTCATCTCTCATATGGGGAAGTTTGTCTTCTTCGTGGTTCGCTCTAAGAATGAGAGAAAAATCACAGCCACATCCAGGGTCTCTATGGCTGTTCTCTCCACACAAAAAAAACAAGTAGATAAGGTAGTGGAAGAATACTCGGATATCTTCTCCTCACCTACTGAGGTACCTCTACACTTCCAGGTCAAGCACCCCATCGATCTGACCCCCGACGCACCGTTGCCCAATGGGCCAGTCTATCGTCGCTCTCTGTTAGAGAATGAGGAGATCAAGCGATAGATCCAAGAATTGCTCCACAAGGGGCACATCCATCCTAGCTCATCACCTTGCGGGAGCCCAATCGTGCTGGTACAGAAGAAATATGGAACCTGGTGACTTTGCATTGATTATCAGTCTCTGAATAAAATCACAGTAAAAAACTGGTACCCGATTCCCCGAATCAACGACCTCCTTGATCAAATCATGGGGGACAAATAATTCAGTAAGATTGATTTGAAGTCTGGCTACCACCAGGTCCCAATAGAACATACAAATGCATGGAAGACCACCTTCAAGTCAAAGGAAGGCCTTTTTGAATGGTTGGTCATGCCCTTTGGTCTGGCGAACGCTCTAGCCACTTTCATGAGGATGATGGACGATATCCCGTGACCATTCACCAATACTTTTGTAGTGGTGTATCTTGATGACATTCTCATTTACAATAAGACTTGGGCTTAACACTTGCAACATATTCAGCAGGTTCTGCACACCCTGTGACAACACAATCTATACACCAACTTGGAAAAATGCTCCTTCGGCATGGACAAGGTACATTACCTAGAATACATAATTGATCAACATGGCATACATGTGGATCCAACCATGATCCAAGTCATCTGTGATTGGCCAGCCCCAACCACACTCACTGAGCTTCGGAGCTTCTTGGGCCTTGCCAATTTCTATCGCAGGCTTGTGTTGGGATTCTCCCATATTGCATGGGCCCTCAGCCAAATAACCATGGGTGGTGGTAAGGCAAAATTTGTGTGGGGTCGACCCCAACAACAAGCGTTCAATGATTTAAAGCAACACTTATGCTCAGCCCCAGTACTTTCAATACCAGACCTACAACAACCCTTTTAGATTGAGACTGATGATTTAGACTATGCTGTGGGTGCCGTTCTCACACAGCACGACCACCCCGTGGCCTATCATAGTGAAACACTATTATATGCTGTCCGTAAGTACCCTACTTATGACAAAGAAATGTAATACATTGTGAAAGCCTTCCGCCAGTGGAGACATTACATTCTTGGGAGGGAGACAGTCATCCACACTGATCATAAGCCACTACAGTTCATGCAAACACAAGGAAAATTGCAGTATGACCGCCATCAAAAGTGGTCCACATAGTTGTAGAAATTCCACCTCAACATCAAGTATAAAACAGGAAGCACCAACCGTGTCGCTGATTGCCTCAACAGACCACCAGTCATGGAAATCACCACAGTGATAGAATCCTGTGGCCATGAGACCTCTGGATGGCCCCAACTCTATGAGACAGACTTGAACTTTTCCACCACCTACCAAATGTTGGGTGCAAAGGCAATTGTCGATAATTTCCATCTTCAGGATGGGTTGTTGTGTCGTCTGGGCCATATATGTGTCCCCTCAAGTGAGTGAGCGAAGATGATCTGGGAAGCCCACTACAGCTAGGTGGCAGGACACTTCGGCGTTGAAAAGATAGTGGCGATGCTACAAAAACATTTCTACTGGATGAAACTTCGATAGGAGGTCAACACGTATATCAAGTCTTGCACTGCCTACGCTATTGCCAAACCAACCACTAAGAAACAAGGCCTGTACACCTCTCTTCCTACTCCTGACAGACCATGGGAATCCATCTCAATGGACTACATGTCGGTCCTCCCATCCACCAAGCGGGGAAATGACTGTGTTTTTGTGGTTGTCGATCACTTTTCTAAGATGGTGATTCTGGTTGCTTGCAAGAAGAGCATCACAACAAAAGCCACTGCCAAGATCTTCTTTGAACGGGTCTGGGTACATTTTGGAATCCCAAAAACCATTGTCTCAGATCGGGACAGTCAATTTCTCAACACATTCTGGTCGAGCCTCTGGTCAGTGCTGGACACCAAGCTCACCAAATCCACGACCTTCCACCCCCAGACAGATGGCCAAACCGAGGTTGTAAATCGAATGATCATGCATATCCTGCGCATGTATAATTCCAAGAACCCTCACACATGGGATGGGAGTCTTCCCTATGTCCAACATAGCTACAACTGAGCCATGCATATCTCAACCAACCACAGCCCCTTTCAGGTGGGGTTGGGATTCCAACCATTGGGTCCCATAGATGTTGCACTTCCCCTTGCGGTCACCTCGACCGAATCCTCTCCTTCTCCAACTGAGGCTGACAAAGCCACCCAGTTCATTGAGAGGATCAAACACATCCGCCAACAGGTTCAATATATCCTACAAAAGTCTAATGACAAGTACAAGCAACGCCATGATCAACATCAGGTACCACATAAGTTTTAGGTGGGCTACAAAGTTTGGTTGCACTTGCAGAAAGAACGCCTTATAGGACCCCATAAAAATATTCTCCCACTCCATTATGGGCTGTACACCATCACCAAGGCTATGGGGGATAATGCTTTTGCGCTCAACATTCCTCCTTTCCTTGGCCTGCACCTAGTGTTCAATGTGGACCTCCTTCGGCCTTATTTCCCACCATTATTGGACACCTTAGACGTAGCAGAACAACTGAATCCAACAGAGCTCAACCTCGAATACATACAACATGAATCCATTGATCAGATTGTGGACACACAGATCAAGGGCACTCGACAACAAAGGATCCATCTTTATCGAGTCGTCAAAGCAGGGCAACTCCTGCACCAAGGCAAGTGGCTCACATAGGGCCAAATTCAGCAGAAATTTCCTCATCTGATGGGGGAACTCAACGCAATGGAGACCATTGCTTCCTAAGGATGGAGGATTGATCCAGGTGGATATCGGTGGCCACCGACCTTTTCCAGCTAGCTCAAAAGAACTTTCTAGCAATTTTGATAATTTACTATTTTTAGTAGTTTTTTCGGGTCCTGAACTTTCGGAGCTGTTTTGAGGCCCTAAATGACGTTTTTTGGTGTATGTTACGATCACAAATTTGTGCAGCTGTTGTAGTCCTCGGATAGATCTTTCCAACGGGCTATCATACGCCAAAAATAGAGATCGTATGCAAAAATTATGACCTCGGGAAGTTGATGTACTAACTTACCCAAACGGGGCCCACAAGACTTTTGGCGCTTCATCTCCTAGGGTTAGGTTTTTGGATGTTTAGGGTTTTTGAAACTCTTGTTTATTGTAAAAAGGCCTTGATATCCTCATTGTTATGATATTCTTGCGAATGAGTGCAACCGTCACATCTCTTCTCAGAGATAAGCCACCACCATTCCAACAAGCTTGTTTTCCACTGCATTTTACAGTTTCAGCTTATTTCCTTGTTGAATAGAAAACCAGTTTTACTGTATCTCTATTATTCCGTGTTAAGCATCTGGTAATAATTTGTAGACATTTCATTCTACTCATAAAATCCATATCACGTAGATGGTATGTGAGTTGTTTCATTTTTGATAGAGATCCCATTTACGAAATTCATTGTAGTTTTCAAATGAAGAGCATTGAATTGTCACCTTCAGATAATTGGTATTCATATTTAGACGATCCAAGTATTTGGTAGCCTAATAATGATATTGAGCATAGATTGGTCTCATCCATCAGGGGATGACTTGTCACAATATACTCAGGATTATTTTCAATCATACCTTGGGATTCATGATGCATATCCTTTTGTGCACTCATATTTTTTATATGATGAATATTTCTACCACCTTCGTGCTCAAATTTTGATGGACATAAGACCGTGGCCAGCCCAGAGCAATCATAAACTCACACTACAAAGAATTAATGTTTTAATCTTGGGTATTTTTGTAGGGATTGGCAGATTAAAAGACAACATGTTTTGAGTGTGGAGAAAGATTCTTTCTTAAGACTTGATGTTGTACCTTATCTCATATATTCTTCTTTGGGAAATCATGGGGTTTTCTTGGGATGTCTCATCTCCTCTCAACCTTCAAGGAGAAATTTTATTCTAAGTGAGGATAAAGATGATTTGTCTACTATATGTGGTAGTCCTATTCAGATATGGATTGATCAAGCTTGTGGCTACCCTTTCCAACATGATTTTGTCCTGCCCTCGCACCTCCATGAGTTGCATTTTATGATTGATTATATATTAATTTATGCTTATGATCATGTTTTTCTTAGCTTGTGTTTGATATGGTTTATAATTAAGCATAGGGGAAGGAATTTTGATGAGATGATTGGGTGGTTGCATTGGTTCTATGATTTCACTTGACGTCTACATGATTTGGGCCCTAGGTAGGTAGGTAGGTTATTTTCATCTTCACATTTGATGTGTATCATAGTTTCATATGCATGTCATGGTCGTATAGTTGCATTTTCTTTGACTTGTATACATTTGCTTGATTTACATACTATTCTTCTTGCATCCTTGCATACTGTTGTCTTACTTTCGTGTGATTTGCATACTCATATTGATATGTTGGAATAAAAACATCATAATTTTTTTCTTTTCAAGTTTTGCATAATATTTTGTAGCTGCAAATTTTTCCATATGAATAAAGGGGTGAGTTACACCACCCCCCGATATTTTACCTTTTTTCTTGAGTGTGTGTAGGAATAGTTCATACCAGGGGATTATAAGGTTCTCATGTGCTCTATGGTGAGAACATATCCCCATGCAGGAGCTAGATGTTACCCCACCAACCTAGGGGTAACTAAGGAGGTGATGTCTCGAGGCCTATAGGTAGCAGACATGGAGTGCTGAGAGTTAGATGGACAACATAGCCCACATAGCCTCTCTTCTTCACCATGATTCACCATCATCATCAACAGTAGAACAATTTCCACCACACTAGCTTGATCCACAATGGGTGACAGGTATTTCTTCATGAGGTAACTATTCAAGTCTCATGGTAAGTATTATTTTAATATTTAGGGCATTTGGATAAGTTTCAGAAGGTTATTTTTGATTATGATACATTTGCTTGGAAATTATGCTTTTTACCATTTTTCACCTTGGTGGTTATCCTAGGGTTTCTAGTAAGTTCGCCACCCCTGAGGAAAGGGGTGCTACTAGGGGTTATTCTTGATGTGCCATTGTGCTATTCCAAATCATATTTATTCACTTTCCATCTTCATTTCCCTTTGTATCCTCATATTTTGGGTTTTCGGGTTACATGTACCCCAAAAATGGGCTCATACCCCATTATCTTATGGGAAGAGGGGATAAAGGGCCAACATTTATTGCAACTAACATCAATAAATAAATAAAAAGGAAGAGAAACCATGATAAAAAAATAGTGGCAGGGATACAAAAGGTGTTGGCATGTTTTCAGGTAGGTGTGCTTGTCATTGATGGCAAGATCAGAGTATGTAGCGATGGAAAAATAGAAGCTCAGAAGAGAAAGTGCAATGGTGCACACAGAGTGCAAGAGTGTGTTTGTTCATTTGATGGAAAACATGCAGGCAAGGAAGATAAACAGTGCAGGGATAATGGCATGGAAAGATCAGAAGCGTAAACTCCATTTTGGAGTTTCAGATACTGGAAAATTGAGAAGTCAAGAGTTGATATTCTTCAACACAGGAGTCCCGGAGTTGCAAAATCCGAAATCCCGAAATCCCGAAATAGGCATATAAACGAAGAATTTCGCAGACTGGGAAATAACTCCATTTTAGAGTTTCAGATACTGGGAGTTGGAAGAGTCAAGAATCTTCATCATTAGGAATCCTGGAATCGCGAAATGCGAAACACCGAAATCCTGGAAGAAGGAGGACAATTTCGGGTACCATGAGTTGGAAGAGTCAAGACTCTTCATCATCAGGAGTCCCGGAATCACGAAATGTGAAATGCTGAAATCCCAGAAGGAGGACGATTTTGGATACTAGGAGTTGGAAATGTCAAGAACTCTTACTATAGGAGTCCCGAAGTTGTGAAACCCAAAGTCGCGAAATGTCAAAGACTCCATACCAGAGGTTCGGATACCGGAAGGTGGAGTTGTCAAGAACTCTCACATCAAGAATGCCAAAATCGTGATGTGTGAAATCACGAAGAGATCTAGACCATTGAATCATCTAGAGCGTGGACCATTGATCTGACTTCATTTCGGAGCTTTGGATACCAGAAGTTGGAAGAGTCAAGTGATGAGACTCTTCATCACAAGAATCGCGAAAGGCCGAAATGCGAAATGTCGAAATGATCGGAGCCAGTGTAACCAAGCTCCATTTCGAAGCTTTGGATACCGGGATATGGAGCATCAAGAACTCATTGCCACAGGAACGTCGAAGTGCCAAAAAGAGAAATCGTGAGAGAACTATATGGATAAGTGCTCGATCACCTCTCGTAGTCACATGGTCAAAGAGCTGTAGAGAAAAGCTTGAAGCGACAAGCTCCTTTTTCAAAGTTTTGAAGATCGCGACTTGGAGAGTCGAGATGCCACACAACAGGATTGCCGAAATGATGAAGTGCGAAATGATGAAATGAATGCAAGATTCAATGAAGTCAATTCAACGGTGCAAATGAATTTGAATAAGATCGGAGGGCCACTGTTGCACTTCACAGTGTAACTGCTAGAAACAAATGATGGTTTTTGCCAGAGGATGAGCTCGTCTATGATAGAGAAGACGAAGAGTCTCAAATTCCAGAGAAGCTGAGGAATCTCAACATAACACCCAATGATGATGTATGCATGGGTGAAATCGCTAGAGAAGCTGAAGAGTTACCATGATGATCAGGCAGAGCACTCACAATGAGTAGGAGATGCAGAACAAAGAGAGACAACATGGCACACAGGAGATGGGATAACTGTGGAAGAGTGAAGTAGAGAAAACACCTCGACGTGGAGAGGATGCGTGAGCAAGAAGGAGATTGCATGCACAAGGTGCACAGAGACTATAAAAAAGGCTGAACAAAGAATAAATGGGGTCGTGGTTGGGGGTGATTGAGGTGTGAAGAAGGAGGTAGAGCACAAGAGAAAAAATGTACAGAAGGGGAATGATGCATTGAAGGGACATGGCACAGAGAGCATAAAAGGAAAAAGAACAGAAGGCACAAGGAGGGTGTAGAAGACACTGATGCAGATAGAGCATCGTAGTGTAGAAGAACAGTGATGAGACTGGTAAGCCATTGAAGAACTTTATATCACTATAGTAAGTCATAATAGCAAAGATTTATATTTCAGGGTGGTAGGGAGGTGCTAGGGAGGACTGTTGTCCTTAGAGGTTCAAGTGGGTGCTTGAACAAAGGGAGTTGTAGCTTCCATCTGGTTGCATCCAGAGAAACCAGGGTGGTAGGGTGGTGCAAGGGAGAATTGTTGTTCTCTGTTATGCAGGTTGGTTCCTGTGTCACTAGAAGTTGGTGCTTCCATCCAGTTGGTGCTGGAACACTTAGGGAGTGGGTGATTCCTTCTAGTGGGTGCTATAGAAACCAGGGAGTTGGTGCTTCCTTCTAGTTGGTGCTAGAGAAACCAGAGAGTTGGTGCTCTCAGCAAGTAGCAACTTGCAAAACAGAGGTTGTAGCCTCATTATGAGTTGGTGCTCATATGTATGATAATGTAAAGAATGTAAAGATTACTTATCATATAAAGAAGAAGAGGCTTTTACCCTCTATGGGTTTCCTTAGGAAATATCTGTCTCTGTGTATCTCATATGTGTGACTGATTCTGAAAGTGATATTACTTATTTCCCTGCATTATTGTGATTGCCATTGAGTACTTTTTGAAGAGTTTAAAATAAGCATAATTGTTTAAGCACGGTAAAAACTAATTCACCCCCCCTCTCAATTGTCCAACAATTGGTATCAGAGCGGGCCCCTTTTATCTAAGGGTAGATCCTAGAGCTTAAACATGTCAAGCCATGAAGTAAATTCAACCAATAAGGCCCCTCTGTTCAATGGAACAAACTTTGCCTTCTGGAAAGTGAGAATGAGAACCTACATAACGGCTTTAGGAGAAGATGTCTGGGATGTGGTAGATAATGGTTATGTAAAGCCAGCTGTACTAGATAATAAGGATGACAAGCTAGAATTTAGCTTCAACGCTAAGGCTATGAATGCTATCTTGAGTGGGCTTGCGGAAGCATAATTCGTAAAAGTTATGCACCTAGGAATTGGCAAAGAAATGTGGGACAAACTCATTAACAATTATGAAGGTAATAAGAAGGTAAAGGATGCCAAGCTTCAAACCTACAGAATAGAGTTTGAACAACTAAAGATGAAGGAAGATGAAACTGTTGGAAAATACTTTCTGAGAGTAGAAGAAATGGTAAATGTAATGAAAGCACTTGGTGAAAAAATTGAAGAACCTTCTTTAGTTCAGAAAATCTTGAGATCTCTCCTAGATAGGTTCAACCCGAAGGTCTCTTCTATAGAAGAACTTAATGATCTAAAAACCTTGGAGTTTGATCAACTTCTAGGAACATTGACTGCGTATGAAATGAGAATAATTAAAGATAAACCCAACTCCAGAGAAGCATCATTTAAAGCAGACAAGAATGAGGATTCTGAGCCCGATGAAATTGAAGCAAAATTTGTGAAGAGACTGAAGAAGGGATCA
>ML809166.1:19905-31974 GCA_009831015.1 Picea engelmannii
GTATATGAACAATCTAGGTAAAGAACATTGGGAGGCAGTAAAGTGGATTCTTAGGTATTTGAGGGGTACTACTACACATGCATTATGTTTTGGAGGTTCAGACACTTTTCTACAGGGATATGTTGATTCAGATATGGCAGGTGATAAAGACAACAAGAGGAGCACCACATGGTATGTTTTTACTATAGGTGGAACAACAGTAAGTTGGATTTCGAAACTGCAAAAGGTTGTTGCAATTTCAACAATAGAGGCAGAGTATGTTGCTGCTATAGAGGCTAGTTAAGAGATGTGTTAGCGTCATAAGTCACTCCTGGATTTCCTGCAGGAGCACATCCCAACGCCCATCAGTTTTATGTCACGATAGTTTTAATGGGTGATCAAATGGGTGGAGACTCAGGAAGATATCACTCTAACTCGAGAACTGAGTCTGGTATGTAAGGCACAAAGGAGGTCTTGGTCTAACTTCAGTCAGTGAGTTGATTTAAAGATGAGTAGGTTGAAGACTTAGTGAGAGGGGTGGACAAACTACCTCAGGCAACAGGCCTTTCAGCAGTTTGTAGAAGAAAAACTCTGAATGAAAGATCCTCTTGGTTTAGGGCTTCGAGAAACTGAAAGGGGGACTTGACTGGATCCTCCAATTCCAAGTCGTTCAATGCTAAGAAAATCACAAGGGCTGATTATAAACAATGCAACTATTACATTGATCCAACCTACATAATCCTATAACAGTTACAACTCGACTGGATCCTTCAATTCCAAGCTGCTCTAACACGGTGTAAACAAAGACGTGAAATAAACTGACATTCATAAGGCAAGAAGTCTCAAGAGTCCATGCATAACCCGAATAACAATGCTTCATTAAAGTTTTACAACTGGGAGCCTCGCTCAACCATCGATGCTTACAAAAATGGTGAAAACGCCTTCATATACTCCAAACAACAACAACAACAAAAACAATATGCTGCATTAAAACATTGCATCTGCATGTTTTCTGATAGTCTACGCATGCAGACTCTGGCCGATCGTGCACCTATGACAGACACTATCATATTTTGGATTGTCCTGGTGCAGACGAATCGACCAACTTTAGTCCTTTGTTGGACTTTCCATTTATGGCGGAGATGATTTCTAACCACCTCAAACAACTGCAATAACTACCCTCTTGGGATTAGGAATGGTTCTGGTCAACTCCGCCTTTTGGCGACATGGAGGTCTTCTCGAGGGGCCACCTGGACTAGCCGAACGGTTCATGGGGTGAGTGGTGGAAGATGTGGCATGCTTGACGAGGATGTTGTAGGTGCCAGTATGGTGAAGGTGAGGTGGGGGGGAGGAAAAAGGGGTGATTTCGTGGAAGTGATACGTGGACAGGAGACAACGAATGGAGGGAGGTGTTGAGGTAGAGGTGATTGGGAGAAAGGGACACATGGTAGGCGGTGAGGACTTGGGACTAGTATATTCATGCCACGTATAGATAGGGGGCTCGATAGAGTGAAATTCCATTCCAGACCCCCCCCCCCCACGCATTAAAGGTAGAACCGATGGGGGGGTTTGGAATTCAATACAGACCGTAGATTTAAGCGTCTAGACTTGGGTTGTCCAGATGCGTGCATACATTATCTCTGATTCCGAAGCCCCCCCTCTCGTTAAAGCCATAATGACATGTTAGAACCCTATATAATAGGGAATCAATATTATGAATAATATCTATCTATTTCAGACGTTATGCTTTTGCTCATGACGCATAGTGAAGGCGGCAGAAAGCGCTCGACACTGACCAAGCATAAGATGAGTACCTGCACGAAAGCTTCAAAGTGAGTTCCGATGCATTTTTAGCAAAGAATTATGAATTGGTTTGAATGGAAATTTTTTTATTCTTGTGGGTAAATACACTGTTTGGTTTATTAGCCAAATTTGGTTTTTATAATCGATTTTTGGTCTTTTTGAGCAAAAAATTGGCCCCTCGGCCTTTATGCAGAGGGTTCTGTTTTGTTTTTCAAAATAAAAATTGTTGAAAAATTATTTTCCAAAAAAGTTATATTGGCCGAGGGCCAATCTCCAAGCACTCAACACTGAGAGTTAGCACCATTTCACAAACCAACAGCAAACACACAAGCCAGTGCCAACACCAACACCAAGCTCCAAAGCTCAGCCTCAGGCTCACTTCATCGAAAGACTACGTGACTGTTGGCTCATATAAACACCCAAAGTTCAATTTACCACGTGAATGTGGGATATTGCCCACAGAAGCCAAAAATAAAATAAAGGCGCAGGCCTGTTTTCTACCATGAATTCCTCATGGCACATCTGGCAATCTCCCGTTTGAACACACAATTGGAGGTAGTTTCTTGTTCCATCCATCGCTAGGGATTTTGGCAGCTATGGAAGCAAATTCTTAGGAGCCAAAGATAAGCCCAGTTACCAAGTGCGCACGCATGCTTAGTCAGAGTATGAGATGAAACCCTTATGAGCCAAAATTTTTCCACGATGTATATGATGAGAGTTACAGGTGTGAGTTGAAAGCCAGGTGCTGGTTTTCCTCAAGTCCTTGACCAAACAAAAGGATCGTATACAAAAGGTTGAACATGCACTCCAGTCTGCAGAGACAACGATGTTAAAATCTCAAGCAGAAGTTAAAGTGAAAGAAGAACAATTGATTTGACAGACCGAGATGTGTTTGCATTTAAGTATACGCCTCATGTTCTAATTTTCATTATTTTATCCTATTTAATATCGGTGCCTGGAAACTTCATCAGATAGTTTTATAATATTTACAACATAAATTGCTACATGAGTCACATAAGGAAAGTGTATTGATTCTAAGCTACTCTTTGTTTTACACTTTCACCAATGAAGACAATGCCAAATGTTCAAAGAGACCAAGTAGATAGGAAGGTACCTTACAAG
This sequence comes from Picea engelmannii, assembly GCA_009831015.1. Taxonomy (NCBI): domain Eukaryota; kingdom Viridiplantae; phylum Streptophyta; class Pinopsida; order Pinales; family Pinaceae; genus Picea; species Picea engelmannii. The sequence continues at coordinate 22,810 of ML809166.1, forward strand.
GAGTCTAGATCTTTTAATTCTTGAAGGCCACACCCTTTGAAGTCATAACTCAAAGATTTGGAATTTATTAATGAGAGTGAATAAAAGGGTTTGAATTCTGCTATTTGGAACTTTGTTTTAGAAAATTTTTAAGAGTATTTCAACACACTCTATTTGGCAAGAGAAACCTTTGTTGATCGCATTGTGCAATTTAAGAAACACCAAAGTAAAATCTTTGAAGAAATGGTGAAGGAGAAGATAGTTGGACGCTATTTTGTACAACATATTTCACATGGGGATGAAATCAATCTCGATCTTGGTCTAGAGAAGACTAATATTGACTGTGATCCTATTCTGGTCCATGAAGATCTAACCTCTGATGTAAGGATCAACAAAGAGGGCTTCAAATTTTCATGGGATTATAAGAGAGGAAAACTCAAGTTTCAAGAATCTCGAGAAAGAAATGGAGCACAATTTCATAACGCAGGCCTTCACAGATGAAGAATGGTTTGCCAGCTCAGACATAATTGCTTTCTCTCTTTCTTGCAACCTTCCTGAGACGAACTCCAATTGCTTGAAACTTGTTGAGTCTCTATTTGGTCTAGATGTCTGTATCAAAGAATTACAAAAGAAGGTTGCCCTTCACTTGTTGCTGGGTTTATTGCAGAAACTATACATGGTTTTGGTGGAGCAGTAGACCTGGCACCTGGATACTTGCTAGCAGTTTAAGATAGTGTACGGAAGGTTGGAGGTGTTTGTATATCTGATGAGGTTTAGACAGGATTTGGTCATATGGGAATTCATTACTGGGGCTTTGAAACACAAGGTGTTATCCCTGACATTGTAACTATGACCAAGGGTATTGGCAATGACTTTCCTCTTGGTGTTGTTGTAACAAATCCAGAAATTGCCCAAGTGTTAACACAATGATCTCACTGTGTTACTTTTGGTGGAAATCCAGTCTGCACTGCTGGTGGCCATGCAGTGCCTAAAGTTTTAGACAAATAAAATGACAAGAAAATTGTGTTGTTGTGGGTGCTCATCTAATCAACCGTTTAAAAGAACTTCAAGACAAATATGAGATCATTGGAGATGTAAGGGGAAGAGGTCTAATGGTTGGGGTTGAGCTTGTAACTGATCGAACTTCAAAAACACCAACCAGAGGAGAGACTTCACTTGCGTTTGAGAGGATGAAAGATCTGGGAGTGTTGGTTGGAAAAGGGGGAATGTATGGAAATGTCTTCAGTATCAAGCCTCCAATGTGCTTCACAAAGGAAGATTCCGATTTTATTGTGGATGTTATGGACTATTCACTGTCAAAACTTTAATTTACTTTCCATAGTTTGGGACAGGTTTGTACTTTGTTTCAATGAATCTCGTTTGCATCCTGAAGATAGCTTTCCATGTAGTGGTTTAATCATAGTTTCCCAGGATCGTTGGAGCTGAGGCTTATATTGCCAGCCTGTTACTGGATTTATTATCTTTACGATTGAAGAGTGCTAGTTCTTGCAACTTCTATTTCTCAACAATGCATGATTGGCCAAAGAACAGTGCGCGATCCATGTGGAGCAGTTAGATAGAGGTGGTAGAGTATCCTTGTTTTGAGGCATTTTTAAATACAACTGGCAGTCAAACACCAGATCAGCCAGAGCAGATCAATGATCCAGGATTTGAGGCAATGATTGAGAAAGATCAGGGAACACATGGCAGAGGTTAGAGCACCGATCCTCCAACTGGCAGCAAATCTCCAACAACCTCAAGCATTCATTGGTTTTTGATGCTGTTAGAATCTGTTCGCCAACAAATCTTAAACAACCTCCAGTATGCTAGATGTCGAGGCAGCAGTTACAAATTTTCACCTTCCTTTTGGTTTGTGTTTTGTTTTTTTTTTTAGACAGTTTACAGGTGTCGAAACTTTTGTAACTGCTTTTCTATTTTTAGAAAGCAGAGTTATGAGATCGAGTGTGAGAGGACTGAGATATATTTCTTATTTATACACATGTAAAAGAAAAAACAGAGGTTCGACCTGTGTGGGTTTCGGTTCGACCTGCGTGAGGGGTTTTCGACCTAAAGAGGGTGAAATTTTCTTTGCTGGACTGGGGTCCTTGCTTTTCCAGGAGCATTTGCTGTAATCTTTAGATGATCAATCAACAATGGGCATTTTTTTTTACAGGATTCTTGTGCGGATGTATTGGTGGCGTTTCTTTCTCTGTTGAGTAATTTTCCTGTCATCTTTTCTCTTGTTTTCAATTCTTATTGTCAGAAGATAATAACAAAGCATAATTTATTGTAAAATAATCTACATCTCATCTTGTGATAATCTTTATGTTTCTCCTCTAAAAAACTCAGTTTATGAATTCTTAACTGCTCATTTTCTCGCTTTTTCCTCCCCTAGTTCTTCCTCAAATCGACACCATTCAAACTTAACTCGATCCAACACTTCCGTTACCTTGCCCTGTGTAAGAACTTTGTCCAGATCTGAGAGTGAATCACATAGTTAAGCGCAGACCCCATTTGCCCAACGACCCTCCTTGTTGTCCCAAAACAACTATTTAAAAACCCAAACCCCATACTTTCACTACTTTCATAGCTAGCCTAACATCTGTCCTATTCCATACCAAGTTAATTCAGAAAGAGAGATCCCTCTCTGAGTCTTGGAGGGCTAGATCCAAGACTCCAAGTGGTTCGAGGTTACCTCTGTAATTTCCTCCACAGCCTTGGGCAAATTACAGAGTGTTAACATGATGGAGGGGGTGCGGAATTGGACTTCGTCCATGAATTTGAGTGCCTGGATCGTGACCGTCCAGCTCTGCGCCCTCTTTAAATTAAATGTGCCCGAGTCTCGCTGATGGATGAACGTTTGAGATGACCTCGATGATTTCATCATGAAAATCTCGAAGGGCCCCAGTCATGGCTCAACTATTGCACCGTGTGTCCTTCAGATGGATGGTCCTGATTCTTTCAGGATTTCTGGTACCGGGGGTTCACGATGCAATTTTCCTCAAAATCCCGATTGACCAAACCACGAAAGCACGGATGTACGCCATGTGTCCTCCAGAGGAATGGTTGAGATGGTATTTGATGTTAGAAGAGGGATGCCTCCATAACCATGCTCGCTTGACATGACCGAGTGCTAGGACCACAGGCTTAACTTCAAAGGTGCTTATCAACGTTTCGGGGTTTCGAGATGTAGAACGGCGTGAAAACCCTCACCCTTCGAACTCCCGAATGCCGAAATTCCGACGTGAATAGATCTCACGCCACACATCCTTTGGATGGACGACTGATATCCTTTCTTGCATGCAATATAGACGCTACCCATTGCGCTAATCCCGACGCAACTCCGCTAACCGCGATTTCCCGTCGACCGTCGATCTGCTTCTATGGATGAATCTGGGCCGTTGAAAACATAATTTAGCCAGTTTACTTGCTTGGAAGCCTGAAACGAGATTTTTCCGCGCTGTGCTTGGGAGCTTCTCATGCAACTTGCAGACCTGAATATTCTTATGCCCAAGACAAGAATTGTTGTTAATAAGATGATTTGGTTACAAAGGTTTATGGAGGAATTGGGAAAGAAGCAGGAGAACAACAGGTTGTACTGTGATAGTCAAAGTCCCATTCACCTTGCAAAGAACTCAGCCTTCCATTCAAAGACTAAACATATACAGTTGAGGTACCACTTCATACGATCCACCTTGGAAGATGGACAATTGAAGTTGGAAAAGATACACACTAGCTAGAATCTTGTAGACATGTTAACAAAGGGAGTAACCAGGGAGAAACTGAGTTCTTTCTCAGTTTCAGTTGATCTTCAAGAATGAAGATGAAGATGAGAAATTTTCCAGGTCCAAGAAGGTTCAAAGTCCAGCATATACAGCAGCGGTGGAGTTGTTGAGATCAGTCTCCAAGTGGGAGATTGTTGGTTGTGGAGCCTGATTATCTTCCTGATTTAGAGGTATTTTACTTTCAACCGTGTTTATACCCCATGAATTATTTACACCCCAGAAGTATGTACACTCTTCCACATGGGAGAGTGCAGAGGGGGGGGTTCCCCCTCTATGGGGTCCGGGGGGACTATCCCCCTGGCTGGGGGGTCTTGGGGCAAGCCCCCGAAGCAAAAATTGCCTTGTAAAAGTATATTGTAATTTCATTGTAAATCTGGACCATTCATTATAAGGTCGCAGATCTAACAATAGAGATTATGTTAGGGTTTTTTTTCCCTAGAAGGCAACCCTCTTTTATGAGGGAAATGTATTGCGGCTATGTATGTTGGCGAGTATTGTATTTTGAGAGAGGAGACTGTGAGAGAAAGAAGAGGAAGTTACAACGGGTTTTGTTGTAGGTTGTATCCCTTCATTTTGATGGATAATAATAAAGAAAGGACTTGGCAATTTCTCTGGTGGACGTAGCCCACACTGGGTGAACCACGTAAATCTGTGTCTCTCTTGTATTGTGTATCTTTTGTGCTTTGTTTCCGCATTTGTTTTATTTTATTGCCCCGCAGTCCTGTTTTTCTAACAATATTTACCTCCATGTGTAAACTTGACAAGAATAGAAGACTCTAGAAAACAAGAGAAAACCCTAATGAGTTGGCTAATAACCCTAGAATTCTTGTCGACTCAAGAAGATAATTAATATTAGGTTATTATCCTCCAAGAGAAGAAGTCGGCCATAAATAATAATAATATACTGAACAGACACATATCCAGAAGGAGAAGTCGGCCCCAACAAATCTGGTAGAACCACTATAAATATAGGGCTCCAGTTCTCATTTGACACATCTCAGAATTGCAGAGAGCAACCGGTGCGCACTGCAGTTCCCAGTTTGGTGCGCACGTGTGGAGGAGAGCTGCAGGTGCAGCTATTACAGCAATCCGTTTCAATATTGGCTTGGACTATCTCTTGGCTAGGGTTTGGACTATCTGATCATCTATTGTTGGTGTGCTATCCTTGGAGGAAGATGCGCCACACCTTGTTTGTCTATCTAGCCTAGGGTTTGCTTCCAGAGTAATTCTTAGTCAAGGTTAAGGTGCTCGGAGGGTGGCTTCGGCCTATGGTTGGGTGATGAGGGTATCATCAATGGTAAAATGAGCACACAATCTTGTATATTCTAACAAAATCATCTATGACCCAGAATGTATAGAATCTTATGGTGGTCATCATTGTAGAAAACAAGCTATTAGACTACAACACATAAGAAAATGGAGGTCCAAGGATAGGTGAGGATGCTCCATGAGAGAAGAAATTTAGCAAGAACATGAAGAAAGATAAAGGGAAGGCGAATCCATATGGGAAATTTGGAAAGGACAAGGCCAACCAACCAAACACACTTGAGGAAAAGGGTAAGCCTATTTCTCGTTGGATTTGTGCAAAATATCATTATGCAAAGAATAGTCCAATGAAACAAAAGTTGTCCTCTATGGAGCAAGTGGACAAACCCTTTGTTGGTTTTCTACAAGTCTTGGGTGTTGTGCTAGAAGATAAATCTACGGTAAGAAAAGAGAAAGACTTCAAACGACTCTACTACATACCAACAATATCGAATGGAATATCAATCAATGCCATGGTTGATAGTGGGGTGACCCATAATTTCATGAAGGAAGTTGTTGCAAGAGAGGTTGGGTTGTAGCTTGAGACAACATGGACTTCTTTCAAAGCAAATAATTCAAAAGTGGGAAAGATGGTTGGCATGACCAATAGAATCACCTTGAGGCTTGGAGATTAGAGTAGAAATGTAAGTTTAACCATTGTGCCTATGGATGATTTTGAGGTTTTTCTAAGGAAATAATTCCTAAGGAAGGTGAAGGCAGTGACTATGCCTCACGTAGATTGTTTAGTCATCTTTTCAAGGAAATATCCACGTGTCATCCCTATAATAAGGAAGCAACATGAATTTGTTGGTAAAATGAATTACTTGAGCATGGTTTCCACAACCAATAAAGGAGCTGAACAAATTTATAATAGAGAACTTGAAGGCATTGGATTTGATGGACAATCTATAGGCGAGACTTTAGGAAGAAGTTTTGTGCAATATTTAGTGGACAACAATTCAATGAGGGAATTGGGGAAGAGACTCACTAAGCTTGAATCCATAGTGGACTCAACAATTGTTAGGATATTTAGACACTTAGGAGTTAGTTAAGATCAACTTGGTCTAGAGTGTCTTTAGGTAAAGTGTGTTTCTTAGTATGTTTCTTTAGTGTGCATTAGTATGCATTTGTAGTTGTGTAATCCGACAGTCACGATATGTTCTAGACATAGAGTGATCCAATGACTCATATTATCCTCAATCTTAACGATGACATTAATTAGTGGATTAACATTCAGTTGGTCCATGATATCTATTTAAAGAGAATGAAGGGTCATTTGTTGATGATCGATTGTGAGAAACTCTCTTTGTAAAATATTTTTCTTTCGCATTAATATATTGCCTCAAGTGGCCACGTTCGTTGGGGTTGTGGACTGTTTCCCTCTTGAGGATTCTCACCATGTAAAAAAATTGATGTGTTTATCTTTTATCTAGTTGTGTGAGTGGTTATTGAAGGTGTTCATCTCTATTGGAATACCCTTTTTTGTCGAACATGGTATCAGAGCTCATTTGAAGACCTGCTCCCATTGTATATCGAGATATTGAAGTTATGTTTATGAATTTATGTACATTTTTGAATTGAGAAGACCATTTCATTGCATTCAGAGTGATTCTTTTAGTTAAAAACACTTTTTGTTTCACTCGAAAATGTTTTTGTTTGCCCAAGTTACATCCATTTTAGTTATATTCATAGGTATAAAGCCTGAATACGCCCCTTTTTAATTTTTTTTTACAGAGTTAATATTTCGGTTTTATATTTTTATTTTCATGTGGCTACTCTTTCTAGTCTGCATATGCCCTTTATCGTGCACTCCATGCGATCTCGACAATTCAGAAACATAGAGAAAACTTGCATCTCTCGGGTAAGCTAACTAAGATCTAACCCCATTTGTTATTGAGATTTGTTTTTTTTTTCAAAAAAAATCACTTGTGTTTGTATGAGCACACAAAAAGGAAGGTTTTTGGGGTAAGCACACACTTTAAGGTAGAGCTCCAACAACAACATCTGCATCCTCCTCCTTTACAATTATAATGTATTTTATATTAGCTCACTTGGTTGAAAGTTGCTTTATTTAGTAAGAGGTCTCGAATTCATCCATTAATTAAAAAAGTTAATGTATTCACTGTAAAGTGAACCAGTTAAATAACTTATTTGTTACTTTTTGAAAAAATCATGCATTCATTGTAAAATGCATTTCACTTAAATTATAAAAGTGAATCACTATTAAATAACTTATTCTCTTTTAAGTTATTTTTTGCATACAACTTTAACTTATAAAGTAACTTCATTCTAAAAGTGATACTCACTTATTCTATAAAAGTGGGTCACTTCATAAGAAATTTAGCTGTAAAAGTGAGCTTATAGGTAAAGTTAGAGAAGGAAGGGAATTTTGTGCATCCATCACCATGTGAATCAACTTCTACCTGCCACGTGGTGCCTTGGTCACCATTTATGCCTTTTTTCAAAATGTCATAACTTTCACATCCGAAGTCTGTTTTCAGTGCCATTTTTTTTAACAGCCTATTTTTTGAGATATTTTCATCCAAACCATCCATTTTAGCTTTTGAATCCATATTATCTGCATATTTTAATATGGCTTATCCAAGTGATCTTTTTATTACCAGTACCAACTACTTCTCATGGAATCCCATATGGAGGGTGTAATTAGAAGTAAAATATTGTGCCATATTACCTTAGGAATAGAACAAGCCCCCTATGACGATGAAAACAAAACAAAATGGGATGATAAGAATGATGAAGCATGTGGACTAATCATAATTTCCATCTCTCTTAATTTAATATTTCACCTTCAAGGAATTGATGGCCTAGATAAATCTTGGGAAAAGCTTGAAGCTATGTTCGGTAAACACAATGTGATTTGAGCCCACCAGATTGAAAATCAGTTAATGACATTAAGTCCCAATGATTTTCCTTGCATTGAAGATTACTTATATAATTTCAAAACACTTAGAATTTTATGTAAAGACTGTTAAATAGATGTGAAGGATGACCGATGCATAATTGTTATTCTTGCTAAGCTTGGTAGTGCATATTCTATCTATGTATCTACCTTTTATGCCACCAGAGAAGCTCTAGGGAGTGCTTTCCAATCTCCCACTCTTGAGTCTTTTTGTGATTCTCTAATTAGATATTAAGATAATCTTTTACAACTTGGAGTGATCAACACTGCAGGTACATTTAACAAAGCCTTAGTGGCCCAACAGAAAGATAAATCCAAGAATCCCAAGAAGTAACATCCTCGCCACAACAACAATAAAAACAATGGTTCCAAACTGTCTCGGTCAGCTACTACTTCCAATGATGACAAAGGAGAAAAATCCAAAAGTAAGAAGACTAACAGACATTGCAACTTTTATGGGCGATATGGTCATGTGGAGTTTGTTTGTTTTAAAAAGATGGAAGCCTTATAAGAAACAATTAAGAAGCACAACATCAGTATTGAGTCTTCTTCTTCTAGCTCTTCTTCTCATGGACATGTACTTTCTACTTCTGGTTTCTCCTTCAATGAAACTTCTACTTCTTCTTCCGATGAGTGGTTTATTGATTTTGGAGAATCTTATCATATGACTAAGGATAAAGCCATTTTTTCTACTCTAAATGAATGTAACACCAAAATAATATTTGTTAGTGATGATAGATCTCTTAGTGTTCTAGGGTCTGGAACAGTTTAGGTAGATAATGGTCATTTCAATGATGTATTATGTGTTCCAAGTCTTTCCCGCAACCTTCTCTTAGTGTATCAGATAAGTCGTTTAGGTGAAGGTAAAACCATAGAGTTTTCACCTCACTAAGTTGTAGTCAAGGATTTTAAAGATCCTAAGCATGTCCTAACAACTAGAATTATTGATGATATTACCAGCAGTAGTAGCAACAAAGACATCCAAGAGGTATTGTTGGCAGAAATTGGGAAAAGGAATTTTGTTCAAAGGAAGAATTGGATAGTGGGTAGTTGCATAGAAATTATGGAAATAATAGTGTGGTGTAGTTGAAGAAGTCAATTTCCAATGGATGCATGGATATAGGAAGTATACTTGGAGGATAGAAAGTTCTTGAGGATGTTGCTGGTGATGAAAAC